>CM069085.1:0-270000 GCA_035578085.1 Solanum pinnatisectum | reverse complement strand
TAATTTAAATTTTAAATTTAATTAATTTAATTTTAAATTTAAATTTAAATTTTAAATTTAAAATTTAAATTTTAAATTTAATTTAATTTAATTTAATTTAATTTAATTTAATTTAATTTAATTTAATTTAATTTAATTTAATTTAATTTAAATTTAATTTAATTTAAATTTAAATTTTAAATTTAATTTAAATTTTAATTTAATTTAATTTAATTTAATTTAATTTAATTTAATTTTAATTTAATTTAATTTAATTTTAAATTTTAAATTTTAATTTAATTTAAATTTTAATTTAATTTAATTTAATTTAATTTAATTTAATTTAATTTAATTTAATTTAATTTAAATTTTAAATTTAAATTTTAAATTTTAAATTTAATTTTAAATTTTAAATTTAATTTAATTTAATTTAATTTAATTTAATTTAATTTAATTTAATTTAATTTAATTTAATTTAATTTAATTTAATTTAATTTAATTTAATTTTAAATTTTAATTTAATTTAATTTAAAATTTAAATTTAAATTTAATTTAATTTAAATTTTAATTTAATTTTAAATTTAATTAATTTAATTTAATTTAATTTAAATTTAATTTAAATTTTAAATTTTAATTTAAATTTAAATTTAATTTAATTTAATTTAATTTAATTTAATTAATTTAATTTAATTTAATTTAATTTAAATTTAATTTAATTTAATTTAATTAATTTAATTTAATTTAATTTAAATTTAATTTAATTTAAATTTAATTTAATTTAATTTTAATTTAATTTAAATTTTAAATTTAAATTTAATTTAATTTAATTTAATTTAATTTAATTTAATTTAATTTAATTTAATTTAATTTAATTTTAATTTAAATTTAAATTTTAAATTTAATTTAATTAATTTAATTTAATTTAATTTAATTAATTTAATTTAAATTTAATTTAATTTTAATTTAATTTAATTTAATTTAAATTTAAATTTAAATTTAAATTTAATTTAAATTAAATTTAAATTTAATTTAATTTTAAATTTAAATTTTAAATTTAATTTAAATTTAAATTTAAATTTTAAATTTAAATTTAATTTAATTTAATTAATTTAATTTAAATTTAATTTAATTTAATTTAATTTAATTTTAATTTAATTTAATTTAATTTTAATTTAATTTAAATTTAATTTAATTTAAATTTAATTTAATTTAAATTTTAATTTAATTTAATTTAATTTAATTTTAAATTTTAAATTTTAATTTAATTTAAATTTTAATTTAATTTAAATTTAATTTAAATTTAATTTAATTTAATTTAAATTTAATTTAATTTTAATTTAATTTAATTTAATTTAATTTAATTTAATTTAATTTAAATTTAATTTAATTTAAATTTAAATTTAATTTAATTTTAAATTTAAATTTAATTTAAATTTTAAATTTTAAATTTAAATTTAATTTAAATTTAATTTAAATTTAATTTAATTTAATTTAATTTAATTTAATTTAATTTAAATTTAATTTAATTTAATTTAAATTTTAATTTAAATTTAATTTAATTTAATTTAAATTTAAATTTAAATTTAAATTTAATTTAAATTTAATTTAAATTTAATTTAATTAATTTAATTTAATTTAAATTTAATTTAATTTAATTTAAATTTAATTTAATTTAAATTTAATTTAATTTAATTTAATTTAATTTAAATTTAATTTAATTTTAAATTTTAATTTAATTTAAATTTAAATTTTAAATTTAATTTAAATTTAATTAATTTAATTTAAATTTAATTTAATTTAATTTAATTTAATTTAATTTAAATTTTAATTTAATTTAATTTAATTTAATTTAATTTAATTTAAATTTAATTTAATTTAATTTAATTTAATTAATTTAATTTAATTTAAATTTTAAATTTAATTTAATTTAATTTAATTTAATTTAATTTAATTTAAATTTAATTTAATTTAATTTAATTTAATTTTAATTTAATTTAATTTAATTTAATTTAATTTAATTTAATTTAATTTAATTTAATTTAATTTAAATTTTAATTTAATTTAATTTAATTTAATTTAAATTTAATTTAAATTTTAAATTTAAATTTAAATTTTAATTTAATTTAAATTTAATTTAATTTAATTTAATTTTAATTTAATTTAATTTAATTTAATTAATTTAATTTAATTTAATTTAATTTAATTTAATTTAATTTAAATTTAATTTAATTTAATTTAATTTAATTTAATTTAATTTAAATTTTAAATTTAAATTTAATTTTAAATTTAAATTTAAATTTAAATTAAATTTAATTTAATTTAATTTAATTTAATTTAAATTTAATTTAATTTAATTTAAATTTAAATTTAATTTAATTTAATTTAATTTAATTTAATTTAATTTAATTTAAATTTAATTTAATTTAAATTTAATTTAAATTTAATTTAATTTAAATTTAATTTAATTTAATTTTAAATTTAATTTAATTTAATTTAAATTTTAATTTAATTTAATTTAATTTAATTTAATTTAATTTAATTTAATTTAATTTAATTTAATTTAATTTAATTTAATTTAATTTAATTTTAATTTAATTTAATTTAATTTAATTTAAATTTTAATTTAATTTAAATTTAATTTAAATTTAAATTTAATTTAATTTAAATTTAAAATTTAAATTTAATTTAATTTAATTTAATTTAATTTTAAATTTAAATTTTAATTTAATTTAATTTAATTTAAATTTTAAATTTAAATTTTAAATTTAAATTTAAATTTAATTTTAAATTTAATTTAATTTTAATTTAATTTAATTTAATTTAATTTAATTTAATTTAATTTTTAAATTTTAATTTAATTAATTTAATTTAAATTTAATTTAATTTAAATTTAATTTAAATTTAATTTAATTTAAATTTAATTTAAATTTTAAATTTAAATTTAAATTTAAATTTAATTTAATTTAAATTTTAATTTAATTTAATTTAATTTAATTTAATTTAATTTAATTTAATTTTAATTTAATTTAATTTAATTTAATTTAATTTAATTAATTTAATTTAATTTAATTAATTTAATTTAATTTAATTTAATTTAATTAATTTAATTTAATTTAATTTAATTTAAATTTAATTTAATTTTAAATTTAATTTAAATTTTAAATTTAAATTTAATTTAATTTAAATTTAATTTAATTTAAATTTAAATTTAAATTTAATTTAAATTTAATTTAATTTAATTTAATTTAAATTTTAATTTAATTTAATTTAATTTTAATTTAAATTTAATTTAATTTAATTTAATTTTAAATTTAATTTAATTTAAATTTAATTTAAATTTAATTTAATTTAATTTAATTTAAATTTAATTTAATTTAATTAATTAATTTAATTTAATTTAATTTAATTTTTAAATTTAAATTTAATTTAATTTAATTTAATTAATTTAATTTAATTTAATTTAATTTAATTTAAATTTAATTTAAATTTAATTTAAATTTAATTTAATTTAAATTTAATTTAAATTTAAATTTAATTTAAATTTAATTTAAATTTAAATTTAATTTAATTTAATTTTTAATTTAATTTAAATTTAATTTAATTTAATTTAATTTAATTTAATTTAATTTAAATTTAAATTTAATTTAATTTAATTTAATTTAATTTTAATTTAATTTAATTTAATTAATTTAATTTAAATTTAATTTAATTTTAATTTAAATTAAATTTAATTAATTTTAAATTTTAAATTTAAATTTAATTTAATTTTAATTTAAATTTAAATTTAATTTAATTTAATTAAATTTTAAATTTAAATTTAAATTTAATTTAAATTTAATTTAATTTAAATTTAATTTAATTTAATTAATTTAATTAATTAATTTAATTTAAATTTTAATTTAATTAATTTAAATTTTAAATTTAAATTTAATTTAAATTTAATTTAAATTTAATTTAATTAATTTAATTTAATTTAATTTAATTTAATTTAATTAATTTAATTAATTTAATTTAATTTAATTTAATTTAATTTAATTAATTTAATTTAATTTAATTTAATTTAATTTAATTTAATTTAATTTAATTTAAATTTAATTTGAATTTAATTTAATTAATTTAATTTAATTTAATTTAATTTAATTTAATTGAATTTAATTTGAATTTAAATTTAATTTAATTTAATTAATTTAATTTAAATTTAATTTAATTTAATTTAATTTAATTTTAATTTTAATTGAATTTTAATTTAATTTAAATTTTAAATTTTAATAATTTAAATTTAAATTTTAATTAAATTTAATTTAATTTAATTTAAATTTAATTAATTTAATTTAATTTAATTTAAATTTTAAATTTAAATTTAATTTAATTAAATTTAATTTAATTTAATTTAATTTAATTTAATTTTAAATTTAATTTAATTTAATTTAATTTAAATTTAATTTAATTTAATTTAATTTAATTTAATTTAATTTAATTTAATTTAATTTAAATTTAAATTTAATTTAATTTAATTTTAATTTAAATTTAATTTAATTTAATTTAAATTTAATTTAAATTTAATTTAATTTAAATTTAAATTTTAAATTAATTTAATTTAATTTAATTAAATTTAATTTGAATTTAATTTAATTTAATTTAATTTAATTTAATTTAATTTAATTTAATTTAATTTAATTTAATTTAATTTAAATTTAATTTAATTTAATTTTAATTTAAATTTTAAATTTAAATTTAATTTAATTTAATTTAATTTAATTTAATTTGAATTTAATTTAATTTAATTTAATTTAATTTAATTTAATTTAATTTAATTTAATTTAATTTGAATTTAATTTAAATTTAATTTAATTTGAATTTAAATTTAATTTGAATTTAATTTAATTAAAATTTAATTTAATTTTAAATTTAAATTTTAAATTTAAATTTCAATTTAATTTAAATTTAATTTGAATTTAATTTAATTTAATTTAAATTTAATTTCAATTTAATTTAATTTAATTTAATTTAATTTAATTTAATTTAATTTGAATTTAATTAATTTAAATTTAATTTAATTTAAATTTAATTTAATTAATTTAATTTAATTAATTTAATTTAATTTAATTAATTTAAATTTAATTTAATTAAATTTAATTTAATTTAAATTTTAAATTTAATTTTAAATTTAAATTTGAATTTAAATTTAAATTTAATTTAATTTAATTTAATTTAAATTTAAATTTGAATTTAATTTGAATTTGAATTTAATTTAATTTAATTTAATTTAATTTAATTTGAATTTAATTTGAATTTAATTTAATTTAAATTTAATTTAAATTTAATTTAATTTAATTTAAATTTAATTTAAATTTAATTTTAAATTTAATTTAAATTTAAATTTTAAATTTAAATTTTAAATTTAATTTAAATTTAATTTAAATTTAATTTAATTTAATTTAATTTAAATTTAATTTAATTTAAATTTAATTTAAATTTAAATTTAATTTAATTTAATTTAATTTAATTTAATTTAATTTAATTTAATTTAATTTAATTTAATTTAAATTTCAATTTAATTTAAATTTAAATTTAAATTTAAATTTAAATTTAAATTTAATTTAAATTTTAAATTTAAATTTTAAATTTAATTTAATTTAAATTTAATTTAATTTAATTTAATTTAATTTAATTTAATTTAATTTAATTTAATTTAATTTAATTTAAATTTAATTTAATTTAATTTGAATTTAATTTAATTTAATTTAAATTTAATTTAAATTTAATTTAAATTTAAATTAATTTTAATTTAATTTAATTTAATTTAATTTAATTTAAATTTAATTTAATTTAATTTAATTTAATTTAATTTAATTTAATTTAATTTAATTTTAAATTTAATTTAAATTTAAATTTAATTTAAATTAATTTAATTTAATTTAAATTTAAATTTAATTTAATTTTAAATTTAATTTAAATTTAATTTAATTTAATTTAATTTAATTTAAATTTAAATTTAATTTAATTTAATTTAAATTTAATTTAATTTAATTTAATTTAATTTAATTTAATTTAATTTGAATTTTAAATTTAATTTAATTTAATTTAATTTAATTTAATTTAATTTAATTTAATTTAATTTAATTTAATTTAATTTAATTTAATTTAATTTAATTTAATTTAATTTAATTTAATTTTAAATTTAATTTAAATTTAATTTCAATTTAATTTAAATTTAAATTTGAATTTAATTTAATTTAATTTAATTTAAATTTAATTTAATTTAATTTAATTTAATTTTAATTTAAATTTAATTTAAATTTAATTTAATTTAATTTAATTTAATTTAAATTTAATTTAATTTAATTTAATTTAATTTAATTTAATTTCAATTTAATTTAATTTAATTTAATTTAAATTTTAAATTTAATTAATTTAAATTTAATTTAATTAATTTAATTTAATTTAATTTAATTTAAATTTAATTTCAATTTAATTTAAATTTAATTTAATTTAATTTAATTTAATTTGAATTTAATTTAATTTAATTTAATTTAATTTAATTTAATTTAATTTAATTTAATTTAATTTAAATTTTAAATTTAATTTAATTTAATTTAATTTAATTTAATTTTAAATTTAATTTAATTTAATTTAATTTAAATTTAATTTAAATTTCAATTTAATTTAATTTAATTTAATTTAATTTAATTTAATTTCAATTTAATTTAATTTAATTAATTTAATTTAATTTAATTTAATTTGAATTTAATTTAATTTAAATTTAATTTAATTTAATTTAAATTTAATTTAATTAATTTAAATTTAATTTAATTTAATTTAATTTAATTTCAATTAAATTTAATTTAAATTTAATTTAAATTTAAATTTAATTTAATTTAAATTTAAATTTAAATTTAATTTTAATTTAATTTAATTTAATTTAATTTAATTAATTTTAATTTTAAATTTAATTTAATTTTAATTTAATTTAAATTTTAAATTAATTTAATTTTAATTTAATTTTAAATTTTAAATTTAAATTTAATTAATTTAAATTTAAATTAAATTTAAATTTTAAATTTAAATTTAATTTTAATTTAATTTAATTTAAATTTTAAATTTAATTTAATTTTAAATTTAATTAAATTTAAATTTTAAATTTTAAATTAAATTTAAATTTAATTAATTTAAATTTAATTTTAAATTTAATTTAAATTTAATTAAATTTAATTTAATTTAAATTAATTTAATTTAATTTTAATTAATTTAATTTTAAATTTAAATTTAAATTTTAAATTTTAATTTAAATTTAAATTTTAAATTTAAATTTAAATTTAATTTTTAAATTTAATTTTAAATTTAAATTTAAATTTTAAATTTAAATTTAATTTAAATTTAAATTTAATTTTAAATTTAATTTAAATTTAATTTAATTTAAATTTAAATTTAAATTTAATTTTAATTTAATTTAAATTTAAATTTAATTTTAATTAATTTAAATTTAATTTAATTTTAAATTTAATTTAAATTTTAATTTTAAATTTAAATTTAAATTTAATTTAAATTTCAATTTAATTTAAATTTAATTTTTAATTTCAATTTAATTTAATTTAATTTAATTTAATTTAATTTAATTAATTTAAATTTTAATTTTAAATTTAATTTTAATTTAATTTAAATTTAATTTAATTTAATTTCAATTTAATTTTAATTAATTTAATTTTAATTTAATTTAAATTTAATTAATTTAATTTAATTTAATTTAATTTAATTTTTAATTTTAAATTTAATTAATTTAATTTAATTTAAATTAATTTTAAATTTGAATTTAAATTTTAAATTTAAATTTAATTTTAAATTTAATTAAATTTAAATTTTAAATTTAATTTAATTTAAATTTAAATTTAATTTTAAATTTAATTTAATTTAAATTTAAATTTAAATTTTAAATTTAATTTAATTTAATTAAATTTAAATTTAAATTTAATTTAATTTAATTTAAATTTTAAATTTAATTTAATTAAATTTAATTTAAATTTAATTTAAATTTAATTTAATTTAATTTAATTTGAATTTAATTTAAATTTAATTTAATTTAATTTAAATTTAATTAATTTAAATTTAAATTTAATTAATTTAATTTAAATTTTAATTTAATTTAAATTTTAAATTTTAAATTTAAATTTAAATTTAAATTTAAATTTAATTTAAATTTAATTTAATTTAAATTTTAATAATTTAATTTAATTTTAATTTTTAAATTTAATTTAAATTTTAATTTAAATTAATTTTATTAATTTAAATTTAATTTAATTTTTAATTTAATTTAATTAATTTAAATTTAAATTTAAATTTTAATTTAATTTAAATTTAAATTTAATTTTTTAAATTTAATTTAATTTAAATTTTAAATTTAAATTTTTAATTTAATTTAATTTAAATTTTAATTTAATTTAAATTTAATTTAATTTAAATTTTAATTAATTTAAATTTAAATTTAATTTAATTTAATTAATTTAATTTCAATTAATTTAATTTAATTAAATTTAATTTAATTTAATTTAATTTAATTAATTTAATTTAATTTGAATTTAATTTAATTTGAATTTTTAAATTAATTTAATTTTAAATTTAAATTTAAATTTAATTTTAATTAATTTAATTTTAAATTTAAATTTAAATTTAAATTTAATTTAATTTTAATTTAATTTTAAATTTAAATTTAATTAAATTTAATTAAATTTAAATTTTAAAATTTAAATTTTAAATTTAAATTTAAATTTTTAATTTAATTTAAATTAATTTAATTTAAATTTAATTGAATTTAATTTAATTTAATTTAATTTAATTTAATTTTAAATTTTAATTTAAATTTAATTAAATTTAAATTTAAATTTAATTAATTTAATTTAAATTTTAATTTAATTTAAAATTTAAATTTAATTTAATTTAATTTAATTTAAATTTTAAATTTAAATTTAAATTTTAAATTAATTTAATTTAAATTTAATTTAAATTTTAAATTTAATTAAATTTTAAATTTAAATTTTAAATTTAATTTTAATTTAAATTAATTTAATTAAATTTAAATTTAATTTAAATTTAATTTTAAATTAATTTAAATTTTAAATTTAATTTAATTTTAATTTTAAATTTAAATTTTAAATTTTAAATTTAAATTTTAAATTTTAAATTTAAATTTAATTTTAAATTTTAAATTTAATTTAAATTTTAAATTTAAATTTTAAATTTTAAATTAAATTTAAATTTTAAATTTTAAATTTAATTTAAATTTTAAATTTTAAATTTAAATTTAAATTTTAAATTTTAAATTTAAATTTAATTAATTTAATTTTAAATTTAATTAAATTAAATTTAAATTTAAATTTTAATTTAAATTTTAAATTTAATTTAATTTAATTTAATTTAAACCCTAAACCCTAAACCCTAAACCCTAAACCCTAAACCCTAAGCCCTAAACCCTAAGCCCTAAACCCTAAACCCTAAACCCTAAGCCCTAAGCCCTGTGAACCTTAAACCCTAAACCCTGAACCCTAAACCCTAAACCCTAAACCCTAAACCCTAAACCCTAAACCCTAAACCCTAAACCCTAAACTTATGGAGCCAGTTGGTCGCCACGACCAAAATGGCCCATTTACAAGGTAAAATGGGCCCCAGAGTAGGTAAACCCCCTATTTTGCCGATTTTAATGTGTTATTGTCCATGACATTTTATAGTGACCTAAAAATGCGACTTCAATTTTGCCAAAAACTTAGATGGACCTTCTTTAAGACCTTAGCTATGGAGCTAGTTGGTCTCCAGGACCGAAATGGCCCATTTAATTGGCCAAACGAGCCCAAAGCAGGTAAACCCCACACTTTGCCTATTTTAGTGTTCTATAGTCCACGACATTTTTTGGTGACATAGAATTTCGACGTCATTTTTACCAAAACCTTACATGCACCTCCGTTTATACCTTAGTTCTGGATCCAGTTGGTCGCCACGGATAAAATAGCTTATTTACAAGGTCAAACGAGCCCCAGAGTAGGTAAATCCCCTATATTGCCAATTTTCGTGTGTTATAGTCCACGACATTTTATGGTTTCCCAACATTCTGAAGTCATTTTTTCTGAAACCTTCCATGGACCTTCGTTAAGACCTTAGCCATGGAGCTAGTTGGTTGCCACGGCCAAACCGACCAATTTACAAGGTCAAACGACCCCAAAGCAGGTAAATTCCTCATTTTGCCTATTTTTGTGTGCTATAGTCTACTGCATTTTATGGTGACCTAGAATTCAGACGTCATTTTTTCCAAAAACACACATGGACCACCTTTAAGACTTTAGCTATGGAGCCAGTTAATCGCAACGGCCAACAAGACCCATTTACAAGGGAACCCCATAATAGGTAAACCCCCCATTTTATCAATTTTTGTGTGCTATAGTCCTCGACATTTTATGGTAACTCAGAATTTCGACGTCATTTTTTGCTAAAACTTACATAGACCTACGTTAAGACCTTAGCTATAAAGCTAGTTAGTCGCCACCGCCAAAATAGCCCATTTACAAGGTCGAACGATCCCCAAAGCACGTAAACTCCCTATTTTATCGATTTTCGTGTGCTATAGTCCACCACATTTTATGGTGACCCAAAATTCCGATGTTATTTTAGCCAAAAACTTACATTGACCTTCGTTAAAACCTTAGCGATGGATTCTGTTGGTCGCCCTGGCTAAAACAACTTATTTATGAGGTCAAACAAGCCTTAGAGCAGGTAAAAACCCCAATTTATTAATTTTCATGTGCTATAGTTCACAATATTTTATGGTGACCCAGAATTTCGATGTCATTTTTGCCAAAACCTTACATGGACGTCCGTTTAGAACTTAGTTATGGATCTAGTTTGTAGCCGCAGCTAAAATGGTTTATTTACAATGTTAAATGAGCCCAGAGCAAGTAAACCGCCCAATTTACAGATTTTCATGTGTTATAGACTACGACATTTTAAAGTGTCCTAGAATTTCGATGTCATTTTAACTAAAGACTTAAATGGACCTCCGTTAACACCTTAGCTATGGATCTAATTGATCTCCACGGCCAAAACGGCCTATTTATTAGGTCAAATGAGCCCTAGAGTAGGTAAACCCCCCATTTTTTTGATTTTCATGTGCTATAGTCCACGACATTTTTGGTGACCCATAATTTCGACATTATTTTTTCAAAAAACATACATAGACATTCGTTAAGACCTAAACTATAGAGCCAGTTTATCGCCATGGACAAAATGGCCCATTTACAAGGTCAAACGAGCCCCTAAGCAGGAAAACCCCCTATTTTGTCAATTTTTGTGTGTTATAGTCCACGACATTTTAGGGTGACCCAAAATTTCGTTGTCATTTTTGCCAAAAACTTACATGGACCCCTATTAAGACCATAGTTGTGGACCCAGTTTGTCCCCATGGCTAATACGGCCCATTTACAAGATCAAACAAGCCCCAGAGTAGGTAAACCCCCTATTTTTCCTATTTTCGTGTGCTATAGTCCACGACATTTTATGGTAACCAAGAATTCTGACATCATTTTTGACAAAAACTTATATGGAAATCAGTTAAGACCTTAGCTAAGGAACTAGCTTGTCGCCACACCCTAAATGGCCCATTTACAGGGTTAAACGAACCAAGAGCAGGTAAAACCCCCATTTTGCCAATTTTCGTGTGCTATAGTCCAAGACATTTTATGGTGACCTGGAATTCTGACATCATTTTTGTAAAAAATTACATGGACCTCCGATAAGACCTAATCTATGAAGCCAGTTGGTCGCCACTGCCAAAACAGCCCATTTACAAGGTCAAATGAACCCCAAACCTGGTAAACCCTCATATTATCAATTTTTGTGTGTTATAGTCCACAACATTTTATGATGACCTAGAATTTTGATGTCATTTTTGGCAAAAACTTACATGGACCTCCGTTTAGACCTTATCTATGGAGCTAGTTGGTCGCCACAGCAAAAACGACCCATTCATAAGGTTAAACGAGTCCCAGAGCAGGTAAACCCCAATTTTGCTGATTTTCGTGTGCTATTGTCCACGATATTTTATGGTGACTCATAATTTCAACGTTATTTTTGTCAAAAACTTACATGGACATAGGTTAAGACCTTATCTGAGGAGACAATTGGTCGCCACGGCTAAAACGACCCATTTACAAGGTCAAACGAACCCTAGATAAGGTAAACCCCCCATATTGTTGATTTTCGTGTGCTATAGTCTAGTACATTTTATGGTGACCAGAAATTCCAATGTCATTTTTTCTAAAAATTTATATAGACCACCGTTAAGACATTAGCTATGGAGCCAGTTGATCGCCACAGCCAAAACGGCCCATTTACAAGGTCAAACGTGCCAAGAGCTAGTAAACCCCCCATTATTCAAGTTTTCATATGCTATAGTCCATGACATTTAATGGTGACCCAGAATTTCGATGTCATTTTTACCAAAAGCTTACATGGACCTCCATTTAGACATTAGCAATGGAGCTAGTTGGTCGCCACAGCCAAAACGGCCAAAACGGCCCATTTACAAAGTCAAACGAGCCAGAGAGCAGATAAACCCACCATTTTTCTAATTTTTGTGTGTTATAGTCCACGACATTTAATGCTGACCTAGAATTTTGATGTTTTTTTTGCCCAAAGCTTACATGGACCTCCGATAAGACCTTAGCTATGGAGCCCGTTGGTCGCCACGGCCAAAAAGGCCCAATAACAAGGTATAACGAGCCCCATAGCAGGTAAACCCCCTATTTTACCAATTTTAGTGTGCTATAGTATACGACATTTTATGGTGACTCAGAATTCCGATGTTATTTTTACTAAAAACTTACATGGACCTCCATTAAGACCTTAGCAATAGAGCCAGTTGATTGCCACGGCCAAAAAGGCCCAATAACAAGGTATAACGAGCCCCATAGCAGGTAAACCCCCTATTTTACCAATTTTAGTGTGCTATAGTACACGACATTTTATGGTGACTCAGAATTCCGATGTTATTTTTACTAAAAACTTACATGGACCTCCGTTAAGACCTTAGCAATAGAGCCAGTTGATTGCCATAGCCAAAACGACCCATTTACAAGATCAAACAAGTCCCAGAGCAGATAAACCCCTCATTTTTTTAATTTTTGTTTGCTATAGTCCACAACATTTTATGGTAACCTAGAATTCCGAGATCATTTTTGCCAAAAACCTACACCGACATCTGTTAAGACCTTAGCTATGGAACCGCGATCACTACGCCCTAATGGCAAAAACAACCCATTTACAAGGTCAAACGAGCCCTAGAGTAGGTAAACCCCCCATTTTGCCGATTTTTGTGTACTATAGTCCCCGACATTTTGTGGTGACCTGGAATTCCGATGTAATTTTTACCAAAAACTTACATGGACTTCCGTTAAGACTGTAGCTATGGTGCTAGTTGATCGCCATGGCAAAAACAACCTATTTATAAGGTCAAACGACCTGGAGAGCAGGTAAACCCCCTATTTCACCGATTTTCATGTGTTATAGTCCACGATATTTTATGGTGACCCATAATTCTGATGTTATTTTTGCCAGAAACTAACATAGATATCCATTAAGACCTTAGCTATGAACCCTATTGGTCGCCATGGACAAAAAGGACCAATTACAAAGTCAAACAATCCCCAAATCAAGGAAACCCACTATTTTGCCGATTTTTGTGTGTTATAGTACACGACATTTTATGGTAATAAGGAATTCTGAAGTCATTTTTGCCAAAAACTTCCATGGACCACCGTTAAGACCTTAGCGATGGAGAAAGGTCGTCGCCACTGCAAAACAGCCCATTTACAAGGTCGAACGAGCTCAAAAGCAGGTAAACCCCCAATTTTGTCAATTTTCGTGTGCTATACTCCACATCATTTTATGGTTACCTGGAATTCCGATGTCATTTTTTCTAAAAAGTTACATGGACCTCGGTTAAGACCTTAGCTATTGAGCCAGTTGGTCGCCATGGCAAAAACAGCCTAGTTACAAGGTCAAACTAGCCCTAGATCAGGTAAAACCCCTATTTTGCCAATTTTTGTGGGCTATAATCCATGACATTTTATCGTTACCCAAAATTCCGATGTCATTTTTGCCAAAAACTTACATGGACCTCAGTTAAGACCTTATCTATGGAGTCAGTTGATCGCCACGACCAATACGACCAATTTACAAGGTCAAACGAGTCCCAGAGTAGGTCAACCCCCCATTTTGATGATTTTAATGTGCTATAGTCCACGATATTTTATGGTGACCCAGAATTCAGACATCATTTTTGCCAAAAACTTACATGGATATCCGTTAAGGCCTTATCTATGGAGCCAGTTCATTGTCATGACCAAAACGTTCCATTTACAAGGTCAAACGAGCCCTAGAACACGTAAATCGCCCATTTTACCTATTTTCGTGTGCTATAGTCCACGTCATATTATGGTGACCCAGAATTTCGATGTCATTTTTGCCAACAACTTACATGGACCTCCGTTAAGACCTTAGCTATGGAGCAATTGGTCGGCACGATAAAAACGACCCATTTACAAGGTAAAACGAGCCTTAGAGTAGGTAAAACCCTTATTTTGCTGATTTTCGTGTGCTATAGTCCACGATATTTTATGGTGACCCAGAATTACGATGTAATTTTTGCTAAAATCTTACATAGACTTCCGTTAAGACCTTAGCTATGGAGCCTAGTGATCACCATGGCCAAAACGGCCCATTTACAAGATCAAACGAGACGGAGAAAAGGTAAACCCCCCATTTTGCCAATTTTTGTGTGCTATAGTCCACGACATTTTATGGTGACCCAGGAATTCGACATTATATTTTCCAAAAACATACATGGACCTCCGTTAAGACCTTAGCTATGGAGCCTGTTGGTCGGCACTGCCAAAAAGGTCCAATTACAAGGTTAAACGAGCCCTATAGCAGGTAAACCCCCCATTTTGCCAATTTTCGTGTGGTATAGTACATGGCATTTTATGGTGACTCGGAATTCAGACGTTATTTTTGCCATAAACTTACATGGACCTCTGTTAAGACCTTAGCAATGGAGCTAGTTGGTCGCCACTGCCAAAACTGCCCATTTACAAGGTGGAATGATCCCCAAAGAAAGTAAACCCCACATTTTGTCGATTTCGTGTGCTATAGTCCACAACATTTTATGGTTACCCAGAATTCCGATGTCATTTTTGCGAGAAACATACATGGATCTCCGTTAAGACCTTATCTATGGAGCCAGTTGGTCGCCACGACAAAAATGGCCTATTTACAAGTTCAAACGAGCCCTAGAGAAAGTAAAATCGCCGTTTTGCCATTATTTGTGTGTTATAGTCCACGACATTTTATGGTTATCCAAATTCTGATGTCAGTTTTGCTGAAAACTTATGTGGAACTCAGTTAAGACCTTGGATTTGGAGCCAGTTGGTCGCCACGGCCAAAATGGCCCATTTAGAAGGTCAAACGAGCCCAGAAGCAGGTACACCCCCCATTTTTTGCTGATTTTTGTGTGCTATAGTCCACGATATTTTATGGTGACCCAGAATTTCGATGTCATTTCTGCCAAAAACTTACATGGACCTCCGTTAAGACCTTAGCTATGGAGCCATTTGGTCTCCACGGCCAAAATGACCCATTTACAAGATCAAACGAGCCCCAGAGCAGGTAAACCGCCCATTTTTCCAATTTTTGTGTGCTATATTCCACGACATTTTATGGTGACCCAAAATTCTGACATTATTTTTTTCAAAAACATACATGGACATCCGTTAAGACGTTACCTATGGAGTCAGTTGTCTCAACGTCCAAAACAGCCTATTTACCAATTCAAATGAACCCCGAGTAGGGAAACCCCTCATTTTGCTGAGTTTTGTGTGCTATAGTCCACTGTATTTTATGGTGACCCAGAATTTAGACGTCATATTTGCCAAAAACTTGCATGGATATCCATTAAGACCTTATCAATAGATCCAGTTTGTTGCCACGACAATAAAGGCCCACTTACAAAGTCAAACAAGCCGTAGTATAGGTAGACTCCTTATTTTGCCAATTTTCGTGTGCTATAGTCCACGGCATTTTATGGTGACCTAGAATTTCTATGTTATTTTTGGTAAACACTTACTTGGACCTCCGTTTAGACCTTAGCTATAGAGCTAGTTGGTCGCCACGACTAAAACAACCCATTTACAAGGTCAAACGAGCCCCACAGCAGGTAAACCCCCCATTTTGCTAATTTTCGTGTGTTATAGTCCATGACATTTTTTGGTGACCATGAATTCTGATGTCATTTTTGCCAAAAACATACATGAAACTCCGTTAAGACCTTAGATATGGAGCCAATTTGTAGCCACGGCTAAAACGACCCATTTACAAGATCAAACAATCCCAAAAGCAGGTAAACCTCCTCTATTGCCGATTTTCATGTGCTATAGTCCACTGCATTTTATGGTGATCTAGAATTTCGATGTCATTTTTGCCAAAAATTTGCATGGAAGTCCGTTAAGACCTTAGCCATGGAACTAGTTTGTCGCCATGGCCAAAACGGCCCATTTTAAAGGTCAAACGAGACCAGAGCAGGTAAACCCCCTATTTTGCCAATTTTTGTGTGCTATAGTCCACAATTTTTTATGGTGACCTAGAAATACGACATCATTTTTATCAAAAATTTACATGGACGTCCATTAAGACCTTAGCTATGGAGCTAGTTGGTCACTATGACCAAAATGGCCTATTTTTAATGTCAAACGAGCCCAGAGCAGATAAACCCCCTTCTTTGCTTAGCTTTTTGAGCTATTGTCCACGACATTTTGTGGTGATTCATAATTCCGACGTCATTTTTGCCAAAAACTTACATGGACCTTCGTTAAGTCCTTAGCTATGGATCAAGTTGGTTGCCATGGCCAAAACGACCCATTTACAAGGTCAAACAATCCCCAGAGTAGGTTAACCCTTATTTTGCCTATTTTCGTGTGCTATAGTACACGTCATTTATGGTGACTCGGAATTCCGATGTCATTTTAGCTAAAAACTTACTTGGACCTCCGTTAAGACCTTAGCTATGGAGCCATTGGTCGGCACGGCAAAAATGGCCCATTTGCAAGGTCAAACGAGCCCTAGAGTAGATAGACCCCATTTTGCCAATTTTTGTGTGCTATAGTCCCCGATATTTTGTGGCGACCTGGAATTCCGATGTAATTTTTACCAAAAATTTACATGGACTTCCTTTAAGACCTTACCTATAGAGCTAGTTGGTCGCCATGGCAAAAACAACCCATTTATAAGGTCAAACGACCCGGAGAGCAGGTAAACCCCCCATTTTGTCGATTTTCATATGTTATAGTCCACGACATTTTATGGTGACCTAGAATTCTGACGTTATTTTTGCTAAAAACTAACATGGACATCCATTAAGACCTTAGCTATGAACCCTGTTGGTCGCCACAGACAGAAAGGACCAATTACAAGGTCAAACGATCCCCAAATCAGGGAAACCCTGCATTTTGCCAATTTTTGTGTGTTATTGTACACGACAATTTATGGTAACTCGAAATTTCGACGTCATTTTTGCCAAAAACTTCCATGGACCACCGTTAAGACCTTAGCGATGGAGCCAGGTCATCGCCACTGCCAAAACAGCAAATTTACAAGGTCGAACGAGCCCAAAAGCAGGTAAACCCCCAATTTTGTCAATTTTCGTGTGCTATACTCCACATCATTTTATGGTTACCCGGAATTTCGATGTCATTTTTTCCAGAAACTTACATGGACCTCTGTTAAGACTGTAGCTATGGAGCCAATTGGTCGCCATGGCAAAAACAGCCTATTTACAAGGTCAAACGAGCTCTAGAGCAGGTAAACCCCCCATTTTATCAATTTTTGTGTGCTATAGTCCACGATATTTTATGGTTACCCAAAATTCTGATGTTATTTTTGCTGAAAACTTATGTGGACCTCAGTTAAGACCTTATCTATGGAGCCAGTTGATCGCCACGGCCAATACGGCCCATTTACAAGGTCAAATGAGCCCAGAAGTAGGTAAACCTCCTATTTTGTCAATTTTCATGTGCTTTATTTCACGACATTTTATGGTGACCTGGAAATTCGATGTCATTTTTGCCAAAAACCTACATGGACCTTCGTTAAGACCTTAGTTGTAGAGCCAATTGGTCACCACATCAAAAACAGCCCATTTAAAAGATCAAAGGAACCCCAGCGCAGCTAAACTCCCAATTTTTCCAATTTTCGTGACCTATAGTCCACGACATTTTATGGTGACCCAGAATCAGACATCAATTTTTCCAAAAACTTACATGGACATTCGTTAAGACCTTAGCTATGGATCTAGTTTATCTCCATGGCCAAAATGGCCTATTTACAAGGTCCAATGAGCCTCGAGCAGGTAAACCCCCCAATTTGCCAATTTTTGTGTGCTATAGTCTACTTCAATTTTTGGTGACCCAGAGTTCGACATAATTTTTGCCAAAAACATACATGGACATCCATTAAGACATTATCTATAGAGCCAGCTTCTCGGACATTTTATGGAAACCCAGAGTTCCGATGTCATTTTTTCCAAAAACGTAAGTGTACCTCCATTAAGACTATAGCTATGAAGCCAATTGGTCGTCACGGCCAAAATGTCCCATTTACAAGGTCAAATGAGCCCAGAGCAGGTAAACCCCCAATTTTTCCAATTTTCCTATGCTATAGTCTACGACATTTTATGGTGACCATGAATTCTGATGTCAGTTTTGCCAAAAACTTATATGGACCTCCGTTAAGACATTAGCTATGGAGCCAGTTGGTCGCCATGGCCAAAACAGCCCATTTACAAGGTCAAACGAGCCCGAGAGCAGGTAAAGCCCTCATTTTACCGATCTTCGTGTGCTATCATCGATGATATTTTATAGTGACCCAAAATTCCGATGTTATTTTGGCCAAAAACTTACATGGACCTCTACTAAGACCTTAGCTATGGAGCCTGTTAGTCGCCACGACAAAAAAGGCCCATTTACAAGGTCAAACGAACCCAGACCAGGTAAACCCCCCATTTTGTAGATTTTCGTGTGCTATAATACACGACATTTTATGGTGACTTAGAATTCTGATGTAATTTTTGCTAAAAACTAACATGGACCTCCTTTATGACCTTAGCTATGGAGCCAGTTGGTCGCCACGGCTAAAACGGCCCATTTACAAGGTCAAACGAACCCCTAAGCAAGTAAGCTCCCCATTTTGCAGATTTTGGTGTGCTATAGTACATGACATTTCATGGTGACCCAAAATTCTGACGTCATTTGTTCCAAAAACTTACATGAACCTCTGTTAAGACCTTAGCTATGGAGCCAGTTGGTCGCCACAGCCAAATCGGCCCATTTTCAAGGTCAACTGAGCCGCAGAGCAGGTAAACTCCCAATTTTACCGATATTCGTGTGCTATAGTCCACGACAATTTATTGTGACTCAGAATTCCTACATCATTTTGGCCTAAAAGTTACATGGACCTACGTTAAGACCTTAGCTATGGAACCATTTGGTCGCCACGGCCAGAATGGCCCATTTACAAGGTCAAACGACCCCAAAAATTGGTAAACCCCCCATTTTGTTGTTTTTGTATGCTATAGTCCACGATATTTTATGGTGACCCGAAATTACGATGTCATTTTTGTGAGAAACTACATGAACATCTGTTAAGACCTTAACTATGGAGTTCTGATGCCATTTTTGCCAAAAACTTATATAGACCTCCGTTAAGACCTTAGCTATGGATCCAGTTGGTCGCCACGGCCAAAATGACCCATTTACAAGGTCAAATGAACCCCAGAGTAGGTTAACCCCCTATTTTGCCTATTTTAGTGTGCTGTAGACCATGTCATTTATGGTGACCCAGAATTTCGATGTCGTTTTTGCTAAAAACTTACATGGACCTCCGTTACGACCTTAGCTATGGAGCCATTGGGTGGCACAGCAAAAACAACCCATTTACAAGGTCAAACAAGCCCTAGAGCAGGTAAACCCCCCATTTTACCGATTTTCGTGTGCTATAGTCCTCGACATTTAGTGGTGACCTAGAATTCCGATATAATTTTTACCAAAAACTTACATGGACTTCTGTTAAGACCATAGCTATGGAGCTAGTTGGTCACCACGGCAAAAACAACCCATTTATAAGGTCAAACGACCAGGACAGCAGTTAAACCCCCAATTTTGCCGATTTTCATATGTTATAGACCACGACATTTTATGGTGACCCAGAATTCTGACGTTATTTTTGCCAAAAACTAACATGGACCTCTATTAAGACCTTAGCTATGAACCCTGTTGGTCGCCATGGATGAAAAGGACCAATTACAGGGTCAAACGATCCCCAAATCAGGGAAACCCCCTATTTTGCCAATTTTTGTGTGCTATAATACACGGCATTTTATGGTAACTCAGAATTTCAACGTCATTTTTGCCAAAAACTTCCATAGACCACCGTTAAAACCTGAGCAATGGAGCCAGTTGGTCGCCATTGCCAAAACAGCCCATTTGCAAGGTCGAACGATCCCCAAAGAAAGTAAACCCCCCATTTTGTCGATTGTCTTGTGCTGTAGTCCACTGCATTTTACGGTTACCCGGAATTCCAATGTCATTTTTGCGAGAAACATACATGGACTTCCGTTAAGACCTTACCTATGGAGGCAGTTGGTCACCACGGCAAAAATGGCCTATTTACAACTTTAAACGAGCCCTAGAGAAAGTAAAACCCCCATTTTACTAATTTTTGTGTGCTATAGTCCATGACATTTTATGGTTACCCAAAATTCCGATGTCATTTTTGTCGAAAACTTATATAGAACTCAGTTAAGACCTTGGCTTTGGAGCCAGTTGGTTGCCACGACTAAAACGGCCCATTTAGAAGGTCAAATGATCCCAGAAGCAGGTCAACCCCTCATTTTGCCGATTTTCGTGTGCTATAGTCCACAACATTTTATGGTGACCCGGAATTCCGATGTCATTCCTACCAAAAACATACATAGACCTCTGTTATGACCTTAGCTATGGAGCCATTTGGTCGCCACAGCCAAAACGGCCCATTTACAAGATCAAACGAGCCCCAGATTAGGTGAACCCCATTTTTTCAATTTTCGTGTGCTATAGTCCACGATATTTTATGGTGACCCAGAATTCCGACATCATTTTTTCCAAAAGCATACATGGACATCTATTAACACTTTAGCTATGGAGCCAGTTTGTCTCCACGTCTAAAACAGCCTATTTACAAGGTCAAACGAACCCCGAGCAGGGAAACCCCTCATTTTGCTGATTTTTGTGTGCTATAGTCAACTACATTTTATGGTGACCCAGAATTCAGACGTCATTTTTGCCAAAAACTTACATGGATATCATTAAGACCTTATCTATAGAGCCAGTTTGTCGCCACGACAATAGCGACCCATTTACAAGGTCAAACGAGCCGCAGTGCTGGTAGACCCCTCATTTTGACGATTTTCGTGTGCTATAGTCCACGACATTTTATGGTGACCTAGAATTTCGATGTCATTTTTGGCAAAAACTTACTTGGACCTCCGTTTAGACCTTAGCTATAGAGCTAGTTTGTCGCCACAGCTAAAACAACTTATTTACAAGGTCAAACGAGCCCCAGAGCAAGTAAACCCCCCATTTTGCTGATTTTCGTGTGCTATAGTCCATGACATCTTATGGTTACCATGAATTCTGATGTAATATTTGCTATAAACTAACATGGACCTCCGTTTAGACCTTAGCTATGGAGCTAGTTGGTTGCCATGTCTAAAACGGTCCATTTACAAGGTCAAACAAACCCCTGAGCTGGTAAACCCCCTATTTTGCTGATTTTGGTGTGCTATAGTCCATGTCATTTTATGGTGACCATGAATTTCGATGTCTTTTTTGCCAAAAACATACATAGAACTCCGTTAAGACCTTAGCTATGGAGCCAATTTGTAGCCACGGCCAAAAAGGCCCATTTACAAGGTCAAACAAGCCCAAAAACAGGTAAACCTCCTCTATTGCCGATTATCATGTGCTATAGTCCACGGCATTTTATGGTGATCCAGAATTTCGATGTTATTTTTGCCAAAAATTTGCATGGAAGTCCGTTAAGACCTTAGCCTTGGAACCAATTTGTCGCCACGGCCAAAATGGCCCATTTTAAAGGTCAAACGAGACTAGAGCAGGTAAACCCCCCATTTTGCCGATTTTCCTGTACTATAGTCCACAACATTTTGTGGCGACCCAGAAATACGACATCATTTTTGCCAAAAATTTACATCAACATCCATTAAGACCTTAGCTATGGAGCTGGTTGGTCGCTACGGCCAAAATGGCCTATTTTTAATGTCAAACGAGCCCAGAGCAGATAAACCCCCTTTTTTGCTTATTTTCTTGAGCTATTGTCCACGACATTTTATGGTGATCCATAATTCCAATGTCATTTTTGCTAAAAACTTACATAGACATCCGTTAAGACCTTAGCTATGGATCTAGTTGGTCTCCACGGCTAAAATGACTCATTTACAAGGTCAAACGAGCCCCAGAGTAGGTTAACCCCTATTTTGCCTATTTTCGTGTGCTATAGTCCACGTCATTTATGGTGACCCGAAATTCCGATGTCATTTTTGCCAAAAACTTACATGGACCTCTGTTAAGACCTTAGCTATGGAGCCATTGGTCGGTATGGCAAAAACGACCCATTTACAAGGTCAAACGAGCCCTAGAGCAGGTAAACCCCCTATTTTGCCGATTTTCGTGTGCTATAGTCCCCGACATTTAGTGGTGACCTGGAATTCTGATGTAATTTTTACCAAAAACTTACATGGACTTCCGTTAAGACCTTAGCTATGGAGCTAGTTGGTCGCCAAGGGGGAAAAACCTATTTATAAGGTCAAATGACCCGGAGAGCAGCTAAACCCCCCATTTTGCCGATTTTCATGTGTTATAGTCCACGACATTTCATGGTGACCCAGATTTTTGACATTATTTTTGCCAAAAACTAACTAGACCTCCATTAAGACCTTAGCTATGAACCCTGTTGGTCGCCACGGAGAAAAAGGACCAATTACAAGTTCAAACGATCCCAAATCAGGGAAACCCTCCATTTTGTCGATTTTTGTGTGCTATAGTACACGACATTTTATGGTAACTCAGAATTTCGACGTCATTTTTGCCAAAAACTTCTATGGACCACCGTTAAGACCATAGCAATGGAGCCAGTTGGTCGTCATTGCAAAAACAGCCCATTTACAAGGTTGAATGAGCCCAAAAGCAGGTAAACCCCCTTTTGTCGATTTTTGTGTGCTATACTCCACATCATTTTATGGTTACCCGAAATTCCGATGTCGTTTTTTCCAAAAACATACATGGACTTCCGTTAAGACCATAGCTATGGAGCCAGTTGGTCGCCATAGCAAAAACGGCCTATTTACAAAGTCAAACGAGCCCTAAAGCAGGTAACCCCCCCCCCCCCCATTTTGCCAATTTTCGTGTGCTATAGTCCACAACATTTTATGGTTACCCAAAATTCCGAAGTCATTTTTGCCAAGAACTAACACAGACTTCAGTTAAGACCTTATCTATGGAGCCAGTTAGTCGCCACGACCAATACGGCCCATTTACAAGGTCAAACAAGCCCAGAAGCAGGTAAACCCCCCATTTTGCCAATTTTCATGTGCTATAGTCCACGACATTTTATGGTGACCTGGAAATCCGTTGTCATTTCTGCTAAAAACTTACATGGACCTTCGTTAAGACATTAGTTATAGAGCCAGTTGATCACCACAGCCAAAATGGTCCATTTATAAAATTAAACGAACCCCAGAGCAGGTAAACTCCCCATTTTTCCTATTTTTGTGAGCTATAGTCCACGACATTTTATGGTGACCCAGAATCCGACATCATTTTATCCAAAAACTTACATGGACAACCGTTAAGACCTTAGCTATGGATCTAGTTTGTCTCCATGGACAAAATGGCCTATTTACAAGGTCCAACAAGCCTCGAGCAGGTAAACTCCCTATTTTGTTGATTTTCGTGTGCTATGGTCCACTACATTTTATGGTGATCCAAAATTCGACAGCATTTTTTCCAAAAACATATATGGACATCCATTAAGACCTTATCTATAGAGTCAGCTTATCGCCATGGCTATCACAACACATTTACAAGGTCAAACGAGCCCCAGTGCAGGGAGACACCTTATTTTGCCGATTTTCATATGCTATAGTCCACACATTTTATGGTAACCTAGAATTCCGATGTCATTTTTTCCAAAAACATAAATGGACTCCATTAAGACCATAGTTATGGAGCCAGTTAGTCGTCACAACCAAAACGTCCCATTTACAAGGTCAAATGAGCCTAGAACAGGTAAACCACCCATTTTTCCAATTTTCCTATGCATTAGACTACGACATTTTATGATGACCATGAATTCTAATGTCATTTTTGAAAAAAACTTATATGGACCTCCGTTAAGACCTTAATTATAGAGCCAGTTGGTCGCCATGGACAAAACAACCTATTTACAAGGTCAAACGAGCCCAAGAGCAGGTAAACCCCCATTTTACCGATCTTCATATGCTATAGTCCACGAAATTTTATACTGACCTAAAATTCCAACGTTATTTTTACAAAAAACATACATGGACCTCCATTAAGACCTTAGCTATGGAGCATGTTGGTCGCCAAGACCAAAAAGGTCCATTTACAAGGTCAAACGAACCCTAGAGCAGGTAAACCCCCCATTTTGCCGATTTTCGTGTGCTATAGTACACGACATTTTATGGTGACTTAGAATTCTGATGTAATTTTTGCTAAAAACTAATATGGACCTCCGT
This sequence comes from Solanum pinnatisectum, assembly GCA_035578085.1. Lineage (NCBI taxonomy): Eukaryota > Viridiplantae > Streptophyta > Magnoliopsida > Solanales > Solanaceae > Solanum > Solanum pinnatisectum. Next base: position 245,126 of record CM069085.1, on the reverse strand, counting down.
TAAAAGCTTAGCTATGGAGCCAGTTTGTCGCCATGGCCAAAACGGCTCATTTACAAACTCAAACGAACCCTGAGCAGGTAAACCCCCCATTTTGTAGATTTTGGTGTGCTATAGTACATGACATTTTATGGTGACCCAAAATTCCGACGTCATTTTTTCCAAAAACTTACATGGACCTCCGTTAAGACCTTAGCTATGGAGCCAGTTAGTCGCCATAACCAAATCAGCCCATTTAGAAGTTCAATTGAGCCCCAGAGTAGGTAAACCCCCAATTTTGCCGATTTTCGTGTGCTATAGTCTACGACAATTTATTGTGAATCAGAATTCCTACGTCATTTTTGCCTAAAACTTACATGGACCTACGTTAAGACCTTAGCTATGGAACCATTTGGTCGCCACGGTTAAAACGGCCCATTTACAAGGTGAAACGAGCCCCAGAGTAGGTAAACCTCCTATTTTGCCAATTTTTGTTTTCTATAGTCCACGGCATTTTATGGTGACCCGAAATTCTGATGTCATTTTTGCTAAAAACTTACATGGACTTCCTTTAAGACCTTAACTATGGATCCAGTTGATCTCCATAGCCAAAACGACCCATTTACAAGGTCAAACGAGTCCAGAGCAGGTAAACCCCCTATTTTGCCAATTTTCATGTGCTATAGTCCACGACATTTTATGGTGACCTGGAAATGCGACTTTATTTTTGCCAAAAACTTACATGGACCTCCTTTAAGACTTTAGCTATGGAGCTAGTTGGTCTCCACGACCAAAACAGTCTATTTACAAGGTCAAACGAGCCCCTGAGCAGGTTTGGGTGCTATAGTCCACAACATTTTATGCTGAATCGAAATTTCGATGTCATTTTTGCCTAAAACATATGTGGACCTAGGTTAAGACCTTATTTAAGGATCCAATTGGTCACCACGGCCAAAACGGCCCATTTACAGGGTCAAACAAACCCTAGATAAGGTAAACCCCTCATTTTGCTGATTTTCGTGTGCTATAGTCTAGGACATTTTATGGTGACCTGAAATTCCGACGTCATTTTTGCCAAAAATTTACATGGACCTCAGTTAAGACATTAGCTATGGAGCCAGTTGGTCGCCACAGCCAAAATGGCCCATTTACAAGTTCAAACGAGCCCAGAGTAGGTAAACCTCCTATTATTCTAGTTTTTATGTGCTATAGTCCACGACATTTTATGGTGACCCAGAATTTTGATGTCATTTTTGCCAAAAACTTACATGGACTTCCGTTTAGACCTTACCAATGGAGCCAGATGGACACCACAGCTAAAACATCCCATTTACAAGGTCAAACAAGCCGGAGAGCAGATAAACCCACCATTTTGCCAATTTTTGTGTGCTGTAGTCTACGACATTTAATGTTAACCCAGAATTTTGACGTTATTTTTGCCAAAAACATATATGGACCTCCAATAAGACCTTAGCTATGGAGCCTGTTGGTCGCCCCTGCCTAAAAGGCCCAATTACAAGGTCTAACTAGCCCCATAGCAGGTAAACCCCCATTTTGCTGATTTTTGTGTGCTATAGTACACGGCATTTTATGGTGACTCAGAATTCTGACGTCATTTTTGCTATGCAATAAAGACGAGTTTGCTTGTAAGTTTTCTTATTTTAATTGTAAGTTTTGTTATTTTAATTCTGCATACTTAATATGCTTTATATGGTAGATTTCTTTGTCCTGAGTGGTTGAAACAGATATCTGTTTCAACCACTCAGGAGAAAGAAATCCTTCTCCAAAAATTATCCAACAATAGATTCCACAACTAGAAAAATTATCATAACTGTCCCTCTGTCCCAGACTTGCAGTATGAGGAAAACACCTTCTTATCCACTTCTTCTCATGAAGGAAGAATCATTACTGAATGAAATATTGATGGTCTTGCAGAACATCAGATTAGACCTGTTATTAATATCCGGTTCGTACGTTGGTCAGCCGAATTTTGATGGTCGCTATAGTCAGGAGGGCGTTTAGACCTGTTAATGGTGGTCCCGTAGCTAAGATGACTCTAGGAAATGAACTGTTGTAAAACCAAGAGAACCTCCCTTACAATATCATATTTGGATCATTGATATCTGTTTTAATATTTTTTATATACTTGCTAGCATGTTGAATTTGTTGAAGATACTTATTGAAATATTTTGTACTATAAGTCCATTAGACAGTAATTTTCAAAACTATGGATAAAAATCAACATATTTTAAACAATATTAATTTATCTTCTCAAGCTACGAAGATTGCTAAAGTTGAAAATGATTTACAAAACTGGAGTATACCAGAAGAACCTTTCAAAAAGATTTATCAAATAGGTAATTTTAGCTGGATTACTCATCCTAACATTAAGACTTGTGAATCTACTATTGCTATTAATAACTCTTTAGAAGTTATTCGTCTGCTTAAAGAAAGTGATATAAATTATTATAAATCTAATTTTAATTATTTGCATATTGGTTTAGGAAAGGACTTGATATTCCTATTTGTGTCATCCTTCGTGATGGTAGATTTTTGAATTTTGATGATTCATTGTTAGGAGTTTTGCAGAGTAATCTAGCTGATGGACCAATTTAGTTTAATTGTTATCCTAACTTCTCTCTTGATATTAATGACCCTAATGTCATGGATTCGTAAAACCATCTTGGAACAATGGCTTTAACAATGCTGGGGCTATACTTTATAAACCAAGTATGTCTCGGTCGTAGATAAATAAAATTCATCCATGCTGCTTTATAATCATACCAATTATAAGTCTGTGGACGATGAGTTACTGATAATGCAATTGGTGTATGTAAATGGTCTGCAAACCATTCAAATGGATCCAAGATTCTTTTAATAGTAAACCTTGAATATTTAATAATAGAGGGATTGTTCTCATCCCTGGAGTGTTCTATCTCGATGGAGTCGGTATCAACAAGAATAACTTTATAGAACCTTCTTGTTTTAAGGGGATTATCTGTATCCACAAAATTTGAATCTGTATAGCAAGGTTTAATTAGCTATTGCATGTCAATGTTGCCATACTCCTTGTTTAATGCCATTATTGGCAATACCTGCGAAGTCACAAAATCAAAAGATTCTTCTTTTGGGTTAGGGATTTTGGGAATAGTTTTCGTTAACTCTGGGCTAACAACTTGAGCAAAGGATTTTGGAGTTTTCATTTCATAACTATTTTTTGATTGGATTGAACTAGAAGATGTTTCTTGATTTAGAGGTTTTGCTGGTCTAAGGTTGATCAACTTTGGTTGGGGTGGACCAAGCAGCTTTGGAGGCTGAGTTGGTGTTGTAGAAGGGAGTTTTGGAAACTCGGCTAGAACTGAAAATTTGTTTAAAGGGGCTATAGGCCTTTGTGGGCATTCCTGTTTTGGAAGTAATTGAAGAAGGGTAAATGGTCTAGCCATTTTTGCTTTTGGAAGTTCTTCTCCTTTAGAAGGAGTGACCAGTTTAAACGGCCTAATTTTTTCCCTGCAAAAATTCACGAGTTAGAAAATCAAGAAGAGAATTTTCTTCTCCTTTAATAAAATGAATTTTAAAATCAAAACTAGATAGTAGAGCTTGCCATCTAGCAAAGATTTGCTTTGAAACAAGATTTTTAACATCCTTTTGTAAAATTTCTTTAGCAGATTTACAATCTACTCTTAATAAAAATTCTTTGCTAATAAGATCATCTTGAAACTTAGTGATACATAGCACTATAGCCAAAATCTCTTTTTTCACAGTAGAATAATTTTTTTGAGCGGAATTCCAGATTCCGAATGTAAATTGAACAAGTTGTTCTGTAGATTCAAGATCTACTTTTTGTTTAAGGATGCCTCCATAACCTGCATCAGATGTGTCAGTCTCAACAATCATAAAAGCATTAGGATTGGGGATTCCTAAACATGGTATATTTTTAACTAAGACTTTAACTTGAATGACAGCCTGCGTTTGTTCAGAACCCCAAGAGACCAGATTCTTTCTAAGTCTTTTGTACAAAGGCTCACAAACATGCCTGACCTTAGGAATAAAATCAGCAACATAATTTAAACTTCCTAGAAATCTCTGAAGTTGAGTTTTATCAGGAATTTTGTTAGGAAACTTAGAAGAGAACTCGATGGCCCTGCAAATAGGTTTATAGGTTCCTTGATAAAGATCATGACCTAGAAATCTGACGGTAGTCTGAAAAAGCACCATTTTCTTTGCACTGACAACCAAACCATTTTTCTTAACAATATTAAAAAATGTAGTTAGATGTTTAAAGTGAGAATCTATGTTCTCGGAAAATATTAAGACATCATCAATATAAACTATTGACATATAAGAATAATCATTAAAAATAGAATTCATAATATTTTGAAATTCAGATGGGGCGTTCTTAAGTCCAAAAGGCATAACATTCCATTCATACTGTCCAAACGGGACGTTGAAAGCTTTTTTATATTTATCATTCTCAAAAATTTGAATTTGCCAAAATCCTTATTTCATATCAAATTTGCTATATAAATTAGCTTTGAAAGTTCTTTTCAAAAGATCTCTTTTGTTAGGTATGGGATACCTAATCCATTATAAAACAGAGTTAAGAGGTTTATAATTAATCACCAGTCTTGGTGCTCCTCTTTCTTTCTCCGCGTTATTATTAACGTAGAAAGCAGAACAGCTTCAAGGAGATTTAGAAACCCTGATGATCCTATTTTGTAAAAGAGTGTCAATCTCTTTCTTGCAAAATTCCATCATTTCATGATTCATTTGAATAGGCCTAGCTTTAGTTTAAATAGCCTGTTCATTGAATCCATCAATGTATGGTAAGAAAACGATATGTTTCTTGCGTTCCCAAAAAGCATTAGGAAAATCTGAACATATTTCTTTTTCAAAATTCTCACGAAGTTTGGCTATCTTAGTAACCATCTTCGGGGTTTTTAAAATCTGTTCGATTTTCTTAACACGAATTCATCCTTTAAAAAGGTGATATGTTGTGAAAGATTATTAATACAAAAAACAGTATTTTGTCTAATAAAATCACTTTCATCCTGTGAAAGAGTTTTAACAAAAGGAAAATGCAATTCTTTTCCGAGTATAGTAGTATTAATACCATTTAAATCAGTATAAAAAGGTTTTATTTGAGTGATGAAAGGTATTCCAAGAATAATATCTTCATTGATATCGTCAGTAATTACGAAATCATTTGTTAAACAAATGCCATTATTGCAAATATGAGCTTTAGAAAGCTTATAATTAATTTTCAAAAGTTCTCCTGTAGCGGAGTATAATTTTGAAGTACTTTTTTGCAAATACTTCGTAGGGACTATACCTTTTACTATGCAGTTCCGATCTGCACCACTGTCAAGCAAATCAATTTTGTTAATAACAAAATATTTACTAACTACAATTTTAACTGGAATATAATGACTCTGAGGTCGTATTGAAGATATTACCGTTACTCCTAGAGCTACTGAGCTAGAAGTATTATTAACGGTATTAGTGACAATAGGTTCAGCTAAATGATCATTGTTAATAGACTCAGTATCGTCATCTTGAGTAGATTCATGTCCTGAATCTTGCTCTTGTAAATTGGTCTTCTTGAGAACCTGTTCAGTAAGGACGTCCATTTCTACTTTTCCTAATTAAGACTTGATATCTCTAATCTCGTTTTTGAGGTTAGATACTTCATGACGAAGATATGAGATAGTTGGTTCAGCTTGCTTTTCCAAACGATTCATAATCTACTTCATGCTGAAAGGTTCAACAACTGGACGGGATCTAGGTTTGTCCATGTTGAGGATGATGTTTTTGAGTTCTAAGAGAAAACGATTTCTAGCCTCATCATCAGTTATGTGATGAATAACATCAAATAGAGCTTCTTTCGAATGATCTGAAAGAACCCTGATAGTCTGCATACTATCCCAAGTACAAAATGCTTCAGTACAAGAACAATCTCTTTCTTATTGGCTTTCATCTGATTCATAGTCGAGATTAATGTCTTCGTCATCGTTGTATTCATCTGATGTACCTAAAGATTCAGAAAAAGGTTCATCAAGTATAGCTAAAAGCTTACCTTTGGTTTCATCATCTATGCCAAAAAGGTTTATATTTTTCTTCTTGGTCTGTGATCGACATTCATTAGCTTTGTGACCTGTTTTACCACAAGTCCAATAGACATCTGTCTTGGAATCTCTAGGTCTCTTGGACCTTCTTTTCTTAGATTTCGACGAATCCTCTTTTCTTCGAGATTTTTTCCTGTGAGATTTCTTTTCTTTTTTTTTTCTTCACCTTGTCAGGTGGAGTAATAAAACCAAAATCTCTACAAAAGCTTCCAAGTTCATGTCTTGAAGAAGATCGTTTCTTTCTTAAGGCGATGTTTAAGCAATGTCCTGCGAGTTCCAAGCCTACAATATTAATGGTGCTTACCAAATCACCATATGTTAGATTGCTATAAGGAATGCGCGTCATTGCGATCTTGAATCTTAGTTCTTACCTTTATCAAAGAAAGTGGGGTAGTCCAGATGAAGCGTTCCTTCCAAAAATCCTAAATAATCTTAGTTGTCCAAACTTAGACAGTTTTATCCATTAGGAAAGAGGGATGACTCTGATACCACTAAAAGGATCTTAACTATGCGGAATTAAAATAAGAAAACTTACAAGCAAACTAGTCTTTATTGCATTGCAAACTTGAAATAGTAGTACATAGAGAGAGCTTTTAGACTATGATTTAGAGAGAAGTATCTAAATTTTTTGATGCCTCTATAAGAGAAATGAGGTCTCCTTATATAGGAGAAAGTGGGTAATGTCTTTACATATTAGACATACAAATGGACTGTTAAGATGTTGCTGACACTAATGGAGAGGTCTACTTTGAAAGTAGGTGAAGTGGAGAATATCTTTTCTTCCTACTGGAAATGTAAGGGCCTACTTCTTTTGACTAAAGTGGCCTTAAGTGGGAATCATTTTATCTTCAAAGATAATGAAAGATATCTTGTCCAAAAGTATTTTGGAACTTAGCTTCTCAATGGATGCCAAATAGGAATAATGAAATACTTTACTTTGGAAAAAGTAATTCCGGCTTTGCCTCTACTTTTCCAAAGAAGTTCATTTCTTATTCGTAATTGAGATCCATGTAAGCCAAAGCCAAACCTTTGGGATTACACCTATCACCATTGTCTTTGCTACTGCTTTCCGTTGAAGTTGCATCATCAATCATTTTCATGATTTGATCTTCTTCATAATTATCTAGATTTTCCAATGCTTCCTTCAGTTTTTTCCTAAGTGCAGCATTGGAAGAATTCTTTGAAGAATTTGATGAACTTGCCTTTCTATGAGATGGATTTTAGGTTGTTTGGGGACCCAACCTTTAACCTGGATTTGCTTACACAAATATTGGATGCGATCAATATTATTCTTAGAAAAATTCCAAGTAATAATATATGATATTCTTTTTTGAATATAATATTTGCATAATTTAATATGCTCAGGTAATGTGGTGATTTCTTCCTTGATCTGAAATTCTTCAAATCTGTTGAGAAATTGCTGGGGGAGAACTTACTTGGTTCCTCCGAATAAATTCCACCATTCATAGAACCATCTTGGGATAATGGCTTTAACAATGCTGGGGCTGTATTTTATAAACCAAGTATGTCTTGGTCGTAAATAAATAAAATTCATCCATGCTGCCTTATAATCATACCAATTATAAGTTTGTGGACGATGAGTTATTGATAAAGCAATCAGTGTATGTAAATGGTGTGCAAACCCTTCAAACGGATCCAAGATTCTCTTAATAATAAACCTTGAATATTTAATAATAGAGGGATTTTTCTCATCCCTGGAATGCTCTATTTTGATAGAAGCGGTGTCAACAAGAATAGCTTCATAGAACCTTCTTGTTTTAAGGGGATTGTCAGTATCCACAAAATTAGAATATGTATAGCAAGGTTTGATCAGCTGCTGCATGTTAATGTTGCCATATTCCTTATTTAGTGCCATTATTGGCAACACCTGCGAAGTCATAAAATCAAAAGATTCTTCTTTTGGGCTAGGGACTTTGGGGATAGTTTTTGTTAACTCTGGGTTAACAGCTTGGGCAAAGGATTCCGGAGTTTTCATTTCATAACTTTTTTTTGATTGGATGGAACTAGAAGATGCTCCTTGATCTAGAGGTTTTTCTGGTGTAAGGTTGATCAGCTTTGGTTGTGGTGGACAAATCAACTTTAGAGGCTGAGATGGTGCTGGAGAAGAGAGTTTTGGAAATTCTGCTAAAACTGAGAATTTGTTTTGGAAAGGGGCTATGGGCCTCTGTGTATTTTCTTGTTTTGGAATTAATTGAGGAAGGGTAAATGGTCTAGCCATTTTTGGTTTTGGAAGATCTTCTCCTTTAGAAGGAGTGACCGTTTAAACGGCCTCATTTTTACCCTGCAAAAATTCACGGGTTAGAAAATCAGGAAGAGAATTTTCTTCTCCTTTAATAAAATCAATTTTAAAATCAAAGCTAGATAGTAGAGCTTGCCATCTAGCGAAGATTTGTTTTGAAACAAGGTTCTTAACATCTTTTTTATAAAACTTCTTTTGCAGATTTACAATCTACTCTTAATAAAAATTCTTTGTTGATAAGATCATCTTGAAACTTAGTGATACATAGCACTATAGCCAAAATCTCTTTTTTCACTATTGAATAATTCTTTTGAGCGGAATTCCAGATTCCCGATGTAAAACGAACAAGTTGTTCTGTAGATTCAAGATCTACTTTTTGTTTAAGGATGCCTCCATAACCTGCATCAGACGCGTCAGTTTCGACAATCAAAAAAGCATTGGGGTTAGGGATTCCTAAACATGGTATATTTTTAACTAAGGCTTTAGCTTGAACGACAGCCTGGGTTTGTTCAGAACTCCAAGGGACCGGATTTTTCCTGAGTCTTTTGTATAAAAGTTCGCAAACATGTCTAACTTTAGGAATAAAATCAGCAACGTAATTTAAACTTCCTAGGAATCTCTGAATTTGAGTTTTATCAGGAATTTCGTTAGGAAATTTGGATGAGAACTCGATGGCCCTGCAAATAGGTTTATATGTTCCTTGATAAAGATCATGACCTAGAAATCTGATGGTAGATTGAAAAAGCACCATTTTTCTTGGCACTAACAACTAAACCATTTTTCTTAACAATATTAAAAAATGTATTTAAATGTTCAAAGTGAGAATCTATGTCCTCAAAAAATATTAAGACATCATCAATATAAACTATTGACATATAAGAATAATCATTAAAAATAGAATTCATAATATTTTGAAATTCAGATGGGGCGTTCTTAAGCCCAAAAGGCATAACATTCCATACATACTATCCAAAAGGGACGTTGAAAGCTGTTTTATATTTATCATTCTCAGAAATTTGAATTTGCCAAAATCCTGATTTCATATCAAATTTGCTATATAAATTAGCTTTAAAAGTTCTTTTCAAAAGATCTCTTTTGTTAGGTATGGGATACCTAATCCATTTTAAAACGGAGTTGAGGGGTTTATAATTAATCACCAGTCTTGGTGCTCCTCTTTCTTTCTCCGTGTTATTATTAACGTAGAAAGCAGAACAACTCCAAGGAGATTTAGAAACCCTTATGATCTTGTTTTTCAAAAGAGTGTCAGTCTCTTTCTTACAAAATTCCATCATTTCGTGATTCATTTGAATAGGCCTAACTTTAGTTGAAATAGCCTGTTCATTGAATCTTTCAATGTATGGTAGGGATACGATATGTTTCTTGCGTTCCCAAAATGCATTAGGAAAATCTGAACATATTTCTTTTTCAAAATTCTCACAAAGTTTGGCTATCTTAGTAACCATCTCCGGGGTTTTTAAAATTTGTTCGATTTTCTTAACACGAATTCCATCCTTTAAAAATGTGAGATGTTGTGATAGATTATTAATGCGAAAAACTATTTTCTCTCTTATAAAATTACTTTTATCTTGTGAAAGTGTTTTAACAAAAGGAAAATGTAAATCTTTTCCAAGTATATTAGTATTAATACCATTTAAATCAGTAAAATAAGGTTTTATCTGAGTAATAAAAGGTATCCCAAGAATGATATCTTCATTGATATCTTCAGTAATTACAAAATCATTAGTTAAACAAATGTCATTGTTGCAAATATGAGCTTTAGAAAGTTTGTAATTAATTTTTAAAAGTTCTCCTGTAGCGGAGTATAATTTGGAAGTACTTTTTTGCAAATACTTCGTAGGGACTATACCTTTTACAATGCAGTTCCGATCTGCACCACTATCAAGCAAAGCAATTTTGTTAATAACAAAGTGTTTATTAACTACAATTTTAACCGAAATATGATGACTCTGAGGTCTAATTGAAGAGATTACCGTTACTCCTGGTGCTACTGAGGTAGTCGGAAAATTACCGATATTAGTAACAAATGGTTCAGCCAAATGATCATTGTTAATAGACTCTATGTCATCATCTTTTGTAGATTCATGTTTTGAATCTTGCTCTTGTAAATTGGTCTTCTTGAGAACCTGATCAGTAAGGACATCCATTTCAACTTTTCCTAGTCAAGATTTAATATTCTTAATCTCTTCTTTGAGATTAGATACTTCATGGCAAAGGTCAAATATAGTGGGTTCAGAATTATTATCTGAGCGGTTCATGATTTGCTTCATGTTGAAGGGTTCAATAACTGGATGGGATTTAGGTTTGTCTGTGTTGAGAATAATGTTTTTGAGTTCTAGGAGAAAATGATTCCTAGCCTCATCTTCAGCTATGTGCTGAATAACATCAAAGAGAGCTTCCTTCGAATGATCCGAAAGAACCCAGATAGAGTGAGTACTATCACAAGTACAAAATGCTTCAGTACATGTGCAATCTTTTCCTGATTGACTTTTGTCTGATTCATAGTCAAGATCAATGTCCTCGTCATCGCTATATTCATCAGATGTACCTGAAGATTCAGAAAAAGGTTCATTAAGTATAGCTAAAAGCTTACCTTTTGTTTCATCGTCTATGCCAAGAAGATTAATCTTTTTCTTCTTAGTTTGTGATATGCATTCATTTTCTTTGTGGCCTGTTTTACCACAAGTCCAACAAATATCTGTTTTGGAATCTCTAGGTCTCTTGGACCTTCTCTTATTAGGTTTCGAAGAATCCTCTCTTCTTCGAGATTTCTTCTTGTGAGATTTCTTTTCTCTTTTATCCTTTTTCACCTTGTCAGGTGGAGTAATAAAACCGAAATCTCTATAAAAGCTTCCAAGTTCACGTCTTGAAGATGACTGTTCTTTCTTAAGCTGATGCTTAAGCTTAATGTCTGTGCATAGCTCCAATCCTACAATATTAATGGTGCTTACCAAATCACCATATGTTAGACTGCTATAAGGAATGCGACCGTCATTGCGATCTTGAATCTAGGTTCTTACTTTATTAGCAAAGAGTGGGGGTAATCTGCTGATGAAGCGTTCCTTCCAAAAATCTAAGTGGCAATCTGAACGAAGCATTACTTTATTAAGGAAAGCATTCTTATAATGAATGAAACTGTCTAAGTTTGGACAGCTGAGATTATTTAGGATTTGGAGACTTCTATCCTGAAAAAGTTTAGGTTCGCCAATGAAATGCTTGGCTATATGATATAGCAAAGTTGCATAAGCATCTTCTCTAGTGACTTGAGAAGTACTTTGGCTGTTTCCTTCAACCTTTACAACCATTTTTGTTGCTGTGGCATTAATGATGAGTTGTTTGGTATCATCTTTGCAGTAGTTATCCCACCAATGTTTTAACATGCCTGTAAAACCTGCAGCAATCATAGTAGCAGCTTTCTTATATGCTGATCTTCTCATTTTTAAGCAGGAATAGCAACTCCCATCCCATGAAGTTTGTTGTATATTTGATGTTCTGCAAGACCATCAATATTCCATTCAGTAATGCTTCTTCCTTCATGAGAAGAAGTGGATAAAAAGGCGTTTTCCTCATACTGCAAATCTGGGAAAGAGGGACGGCTATGATAGTTTTTTCGATTATGGAATCTATCGTTGGATAATTTTTGGAGAAGGATTTCTTTATCCTGAGTGGTTGAAATAGATTTCTCCTGAAGGGTAGAAACCTTGTTTTGATTTTTCTCTTCCTTTTGAGAGACTTTAAAATTGGTAAGTTGTTCATTGATTTTGTCAATGAGGTTATTTCCTGAGATTTCAAAAGTCTCTGAAAGTTCAGGGAATTTTTCTTTGGAAAATTCTGGTAGTTTGAATCCTGGGTTAGATTCAATATTATGGTTGGATGAAATAGAAGCCGGGATAGGTCTTCCACTAAAGATAGGTTTAGTATCTTCAATTTGTTTGGATATCACATGAAGGATTTGATTTGAATAGTTGTTTTGTTCAGCTACTCTGTCAATATCTGCAGTAGTGAGTAAAGTACCGGTCTTATCACTTTTCTCTTTGAAAGGAGAAGCTTTAATAAATGTTCCTGCAATAGGAATGTTAATACCTTCTAGAGGAGGAGTAATAGATTCAACAATCTTATTAGAAGTTGTATACCATTTATTAATGATAACCTGTAATGACTCAGTCTGATTTTCAATCTTACCAGTCATCTCAAACCATTTAAAGAATTCGATTTCACAACCTATTCTTTTCATATCTTTTATCCAAGAATATCTGAAGGATTATATTTCTTTAAGAGTATAGGTAGCTACATACCATTTTCCCTTAGTCTGATTGTCAGGATGAGTCCACATTTTGTGCAAGACATCTGGATCAGGGGTAAATACTTTACCTGTCTTTAGCATACCAAGCCAACCTGGTTTCTCCGTTTGAGGAGGCTCCATCTCACTTGCAGTGGGTCTATTTGGTTGATCTTGATAGAAGACTTTAGGGATATCTCCTGAAAAGTCAACACCTGCAACCTTACCTTTGTTGTTATCAACTGATTCAGCAATGGAAATGTCTTCTTCTGCTGCTTCCTCCGGGGTTTTTGAAGAAGAAAGTGGTCTGTGAACGGATCTCGAGAGATACTAAGTAGAGGTGGACTAGGACGACCTTCGATTAGATGAAGATCTCCTAATAGTATTGTCAAGAAATTTGAGTTCTATTGACCCATCAGGAAATTGAATGACTCTTTCAATCTGAGATCTTTCAGAATGAGACGCAAAAGGTTGAGTAATATTGTCAAAACGCCAATCATTGTTAGAAAGTATATCTTTCCATTGGAGTAGACGGGGAACGAAAATAGAACTAAGTTCATGGTTGGCTTCCATAAGCATAGTCTCACCTTTAGCGCTTTCATTATAGGCTTTGGGTGCAAAGGTGGTTTTCATAAGCCTGTAGTAAACTCAGTAGATAATAGCTATCTCACGAGTATTGATTTTGCTGTTCAAGTTTTTGGTTTTGACATTGAGGGTCAAAGAATCCATGACATTAGGGTCATTAATATCAAGAGAGAAGTTAGGATAACAATTAAAGTAAACTGGCCCATCAGCTAGATTACTCTGCAAAACTCCTAACAGCGAATCATCAAAATTCAAAAATCTGCCATCTCGAAGGATGACACAAACAGGAATATCAAGTCCTTTTCTAAATAAAGGCTTAACAACAACTTGCACTAAACCAATATGCAAATAATTAAAATTAGATTTATAATGATTTATATCACTTTCTTTAACTAAACGAATAACTTCTAAAGAGTTATTAATAGCAATAGTAGATTCACAAGTCTTAATCTTATGACGAGTAATCCAGCTAAAATTACCTATTTGATAAATCTTTTTGAAAGGTTCTTCTAGTATACTCCAGTTTTGTAAATCATTTTCAACTTTAGCAATCTTAGTTGCTTGAGAAGATAAATTGATATTATTTAAAATATGTTGATTTTTATCCATTAATTTTGAAAATACTGTCTAATGGACTTACAGTACAAAATATTCCAACAAGTAATATAACAAATTCAACATGCTAGCAGGTATATAAAGATTATTAAAACGGATATCAAAGATCTGAATAAAATTTCTAAGGGAGGTTCTCTTGGTTTTAAAACAGTTCATTTCCTAGAGTCATCTTAGCTACGGGACCACCATTAACAGGTCTAAACGCCGTCCTGGCTACAGTGACCATCAAAGTACGGCTGACCAATGTACGAATTGGATATTAATCGAAAACCTCATACTTATAGGAATGAACGAATACCTCACACAAAGTATAGAAATTATATAAAGAAACATGATAAAAGTAATAATAAACATATATATACTAGCAACATGCAAAATTTATTAAAATACTACATCAAAATAATCTTGTCATGCCTTAGACAGTATAAATACTTAGTTGCTCATGCTAAGTATGTATATTGCCAACATGGCTCTGATACCATTAAAAGGATCTTAAGTATGCGGAATTAAAAGAAGAAAACTTACAAGCAAACTAGTCTTTAGTGCATTGCAAACTTGAAATAGTAGTACATAGAGAGAGCTTTCAGAGTATGATTTAGAGAGAAGTATCTAAATTTTCTGATGCCTCTATAAGAGAAATGAGGTCTCCTTATATAGGAGAAAGTGGGTGAAATTTAAAATTGAATGGGATAAAAACTGTTTATCATAAAATTGATTATCTAGCATTAAAATTGACATTCACATATACATTACCATGGTATTTTGAACTCAAATATCCATTTTTTAAATCAGATTATTAGCAATACAGAATTACAATTTTCTTCATAATTGGGGGAAATTCAAAAGTGAATGGGTTAAAAGGCGTTTTTTAAAAAATAGGCTTGTCCAAAAAAATACCCAAATTAAAAAAAAAAATCACCTGAAACAGACATCCGAGGCCAAAGTTATGACCATTTCAATTTTCACTCTAGGTTCACTACTTCATTTGGTTTGGCTTTTTGTCATATTCAACTTTTATTTATATAGATGAATATTTACATCATAACTTTTTGTTCTAATTAATTTTTTACTTAAAATAATTATTTTTTAGTTAAAAAGTGATGCCCGTATAGATTTTTTTCTTTTAAAAGTGTGATCTTTAATTGTATAGGCTACACGTTATAAGTGTTTATGTGCTTCATGTATGCCGTGGAACAAGGAGACATTATAGTGCATTCATTTAAAGGGACAACCATGGCAAAAGTTATGACCATTTGAAATTTCACTAGTTTGCACCTACTTATTCTAGGTTCACTACTCATTTTGGTTTGCCTTTTTGTCTTATTCAACTTTTATTTACATAGATGAATATTTACATCGTAATTTTTTGTTCTATTTGATTTGTTTATTTAAAATAATTATTTTTTTAACTAAAATGTGATGCCCTGTACATATTTTATTCTTTTAAAGAAGTGATCTTTCGCCTCAAGGTCAAACGATCCCCGGAGCAGGTAAACTCCCAATTTGCCCATTTTGTGTGCTATAGTTCATGAATTTTTTGGTGATCCAGAATTTTGACCTTATTTTAGCCAAAATTTTTCATGGACGTCCGATAAGACCTTAGTTATGGAGGCAGTTGGCCCTCAAGGCCCAAAACAGCCCATTTTCAAGGTCAAACGAACCTCGGAGCAAGTAAACCCCCCATTTTGCCAATTTTCGTTGCTATAGTTCACCATCTTTTTTGGTGATCTAAAATTCTGACCTTATTTTTGTTGAAATTTTTCATGGACGACCGTTAATACCTTTTCTATGGATCTAGTTGGGCCTCATGGTAAAAACAATCAATTTACAAGGTCAAACGAGCCCCAGAGCAGGTAAACCCCCAATTTTTTGATTTTTGTGTGCTATAGCTCACCAACGTTTTTGGTGATCCAGAATTTCTACCTCATTTTTGCCGAAACTTTTGATAGACGTCCATTAAGACCTTAGATATGGAGCCAGTTGGCCATCACGGCCAAAACGACCCATTTTCAAATTCAAACAAACCCGGAGCAAGTAATCCCCCTATTTTTCCTATTTTCATGTGCTATAGTTCACCATTTTTTTTGGTGATCCAAAATTCTAACCTCATTTTTACCAAAATTTTTCATCGACGCTTGTTAAGACCTTAGCTATGGATCCAGTTGGCCCTTACGGCAAAAAGGGCCCATTTTACAGGTCAAACGAGCCCAAAAGCAGGTAAACCCCCTATTTTTGGATATTTGTGTGCTATAGTTCTCCATCTTTTTTGGTGATCCAGAATTTCAACCTCATTTTTGCCGAAACTTTTCATGGATGTTCGTTAAGACCGTAAATATGGAGCTAGTTGTCCCTCACGGTCAAAACAACCCATTTTCAAGGTGAAACTAACCCGGAGCAAGTAATCCCCCTATTTTGCCAATTTTTGTGTGCTATAGTTCACCATCTTTTTTAGTGATCCGGAATTCTGACCTCATTTTTCCCAAAATTTTTCATGGACGTCTGTTAAGACCTTAGCTATGGAGCCAGTTAGCCCTCACAGACAAAACGGCCCATTTTGAAGGTCAAACAAGCCCAGGAGCAGGTAAATCCTACACTTTGCCAATTTTCGTATGCTATAGTCCATGGATTTTTTTGTGATCTAGAATTCCGACCTCATATTTGCCGAAATTTTTCATGGACGTCCGTTAAGACCTTAGTTACAGAGCCAGTTGGCTCTCATGTCCAATTTAGTCCATTTTCACGGTCAAACGAGCCTCGAAGCAAGTAAACCCCATATTTTGCAGATTTTCGTGTGCTATAGTCCATGAATTTTATTGTTATCCAGAATTCCGACCTCATTTTTGTCAAAATTTTTCATGGAAGTCCATTAAGACCTTACCTATGGAGCCAGTTGGCCCTCACGGCCAAAACGACCCATTTTCAAGGTCAAACGAGTCCCGGAGCAGGTAAACCCCCTATTATAATGATTTTCGTGTGCTTAGTCCATGTATTTTTTGGTGATTCTAAATTTCGATGTCATTTTTTCTGAAACTTTTCATGTACGTCTGTAAAGACCTTAGCTATAGAGCCAGTTGGCCCTCATGGACAAAACGACCCATTTTGTAGGTCAAACGAGCCTAGGAGCAGGTAAACCCTACAATTTGCCAATTTTCGTGTGCTATAGTCTATGGATTTTTTTGTGATTCGGAATTTCGATCTCATTTTTGCCAAAATTTTTCATTGACGTCCGTTAAGACCTTAGCTATAGAGCCAGTTAGCCCTCACGACCAATTTTGCCCATTTTAAAGGTCAAACGAGCCCCGGAGCAGGTAAACCCCTCATTTTGCTAATTTTCGTGTGCTATAGTCCATGGATTTTTTGGTGATCCAAAATTCTGTACTCATTTATGCTAAATTTTTTCATGAACATCTGTTAAGACCTTAGCTATGGAGATAGTTGGCCCTCACGGCCAAAACGACCCATTTTCAAGGTCAAACGATCCCCGAAGCAGGTAAAGCCCCTATTTTACCAATTTTTGTGTGCTATATAGTCCATGGATTTTTTGGTGATCCGAAATTCCAACCTCATTTTTGCCGAAACTTTTCTTGGTCGTCTGTTAAGTCTTTAGCTATGGATGCAGATGGCCCTCATGGCAAAAACGACTTATTTTCAAGGTCAAAGAGCCCTAGGGCAGGTAAACCCCAATTTCTGATTTTCGTGAGCTATAGTTCACGATCTTTTTGGGTGATCCAGGATTTCGACCTCATTTTCTCTGAAATTTTTCATGGACGTCCGTTAAGACCTTAGTTATGGAGCCAGTTGGCCCTCACGGCTAAAATGACCCATTTTCATGGTCAAACGATCCCCAGAGTAGGTAAACCCACTATTTTGCCTATTTTCGTTTGCTATAGTCAATGGATTTTTTGGTGATCCAGAATTTCGACGTCATTTTTATAAAAATTTTACATGGACGTCCGTTAAGACCTTAGTTATAGAGCCAGTTAGCCCTCATTGCCAATTTGGCCTATTTTCAAGGTTAAACGAACCCCGGAGCAGGTTAACCCCACAATTTGCCAATTTTTGTGTGCTATAGTAGATGGATTTTTTGGTGATTCAAAATTCCGACCTCATTTTTGATGAAATTTTTTATGGACGTTCGTTAAGACCTTAGCTATGTAGCAAGTTGGCCCTCACGGCCAAAACGGCCCATTTTCAAGGTCAAAGAATCCCCAGAGCAAGTAAACCCACTATTTTTTTGATTTTTGGGTGCTATAGTCCATTGATTTTTTGATGATCCAGAATTCCAACCTCATATTTGCCATAAATTTTCATGGACATCCGTTATGACCTTAACTATGGAGCCAGTTTGCCCTCACGGTCCAAACAGCCCATTTCAAGGTCAAATGAACCCTAGAGCAGGTAAATTCCACATTTTGCCAATTTTCGTGTGCTATAGTTCACTCTCTTTTTTGGTGATCCAGAATTTTGACCTCATTTTTATTGAAATTTTTCATCGACGTCCGTTAAGATCTTAACTATGGAGCCAGTTGGCCCTCACGGCTAAAACAACCCATTTCAAAGTCAAACGATCCCCGGAGCAAGTAAACCCTATTTTACCAATTTTTGTGTGCTATAGTCCATGGATTTTTTGGTGATCCGAACTTCCAACCTTATTATTGCCGAAACTTTTCTTGGACGTCCGTTAAGACCTTAGCTATGGAGGCAGTTGGTCCTCAAGGCCAAAACGATCCATTTTCAAGGTCAAATGATACCCAGAGCGGGTAAACCCCCCATTTTGCCTATTTTCGTGTGCTATAGTTCACCATCTTTTTTGGTGATACAGAACTCCAACCTCATTTTTGCCGAATTTTTTCATGGACATCCTTTATGACGTTAGCTATGGAGCGAGTTTGCTCTTCCTACAAAAATGGCCTATTTCATGGTCAAATGAGCCCCGGTGCAGGTAAACCCCTCATTTTACTAATAATCGTGTGCTATAGTACATGGATTTTTTGTTGTTTTGCCATTCCGACCTTATTCGTGTGCTTTAGTTCACCATTTTAAAGATCAAATGAGCTCCAGAGTTGGTAAACCCCCCATTTTACCAATTTTTGTGTGCTATAGTTAACCATTTATTTTGGTGATCCAGAATTTCGACCTCATTTTTGCCAAAATTTTTCAGGGACGTCCGTTAAAGACCTTAGCTATGGAGCCAGTTGTCCCTCACGGCCAAAATGGCCCATTTTCAAGGTTAAATGAGCCCCGAAGCAGGTAAACTCCCCATTTTGCTGATTTTCGTGTGCTATAGTCTGTGAATTTTTTGGTGATCAGGAATTTCGGCCTTATTTTTGCAAAAATTTTCATGGACATCTGTAAAGACCTTAGCTATGAAGCCAGTTGGCCAGCACGGCTAAAACGACCCATTTTCAAGGTCAAACGAGCCTCGAAGCAGGCAAACCCCACATTTTGCCTATTTTTACGTGCTATAGTCCATGGATTTTTTTGTGATCCAGAATTTTGACCTCATTTTTGCAAAATAAAGGCTTAACAGCTACTTGTACTAAACCAATATGCAAACAATTAAAATGAGATTTGACAATACTATTAGGAGATGTGGTTTTCATAAGCCTGTAATAAACACGGTAGATAATAGCTATCTCACGAGTACAAAAGTCAATCAGGAAAACTGAGTCATTACAGGTTATCATCAATAAATGGTATAAATCCCATATTTGCAATAATGGCATTTGTTTAACAAATGATTATGTCATTACAGATGATATTAATGAAGATTTCATTTTGGATCAGGTAAACCCCCCATTTTGCCGATTTTTGTGTGCTATAATCCATGGATTTTTTGGTGATCCAGAATTCTGACCTCATTTTTGCCAAAATTTTTCATGTACGTCCGTTAAGACCTTAGCTCTGGAGCTAGTTCTCCCTCACGGCCAAAACGACCCATTTTCAAGGTCAACTAAACCCCGGAGAAGGTAGACACCCCATTTGCAGATTTTCGTGTACTATAGTTTAGCATCTTTTTTGGTGATCCGAAATTCTGACCTTGTTTATGATGAAATTTTTCATGGACATCCGTTAAGACCTTATGAATGGAGCTAGTTGGCCCTCACGACCAAAACGGCCCATTTTCAAGGTCAAATGAGCCCCGGAGCAGGTAAACCCCTATTTTGTCGATTTTCGTGTGCTATTATAGTCCATAGATTTTTTGGAAATCCAGAATTCCGACCTTATTTTTGCCAAAAATTTTTATGGACGTCCATTAAGACCTTTGCTATGGATCTAGTTGGCCCTCACGATAAAAACAACCAATTTTACAGGTCAAACGAGCCCCAAAGCAGGTAAACCCCTAATTTTTGGATTTTCATGTGCTATAGTTCTCCATCTTATTTGGTGATCAAGAATTCCGACCTCATTTTTGCCGAAATTTTTCATGGACGTCCGCTAAGACCATAACTATAGAGCTAGTTGGCGCTCACGGCCAATTTGGCCCATTTTAAAGGTCAAACGAGCCCCGGACCAGGTAAATCCCACATATTGCCGATTTTCGTGTGCTATAGTCCATGGATTTTTTGGTGATCCGAAATTCCGTCCTCATTTTTGCTGAAATTTTTTATGGACATCCGTTAAGACCTTAGCTATGGAGTTAGTAGGCCCTCACAGCTAAAACAACCCATTTTCAAGGTCAAACAATCCCCGGAGTGGGTAAACTCCCTATTTTGCCTATTTTCGTGTGCTATAGTCCATGGAATTTTGATGATCCATAATTCCGACCTCGTTTTTGCCAAAACTTTTCATGGTAATCCGTTAAGAATTTAGCTATGGATCTAAATGGCCTTCACGGCAAAAACAACCCATTTTCAAGGTCAAAGAGCCCAAAGCATGTAAACCCCCCATTTTTCGATTTTTGTGTGCTATAGTTCACCATCTTTTTGGGTGATCCAGGATTTTGACCTTATTTTCTATAAAAATTTTCATGGACGTCCGTTAAGACCTTAGCTATGGAGTCAGTCGGCCCTCACCACCTAAATAGCCCATTTTCATGGTCAAACGAGCCCCAGAGCAGGTAAACCCATCATTTTGCCTATTTTCGTGTGCTATAGTCCATGAATTTTTTGGTGATCCAGAATTCCGACCTCATTTTTGCCAAAATTTTTTATGAATGTCCGTGAAGACCTTAGCTATAGATTCATTTGGCCCTCACAGCCCAAACGGTCAATTTTCAAGGTCAAACGATCCCCAGAGCAAGTAAACCCCCTATTTTTCTAAATTTTCGGGTGCTATAGTCCATGGATTTTTTTATGATCCGAAATTCCGACCTATATTTGCCAAAATTTTCATGGACGTCTGTTAAGACCTTAGGTATGGAGCGAGTTTGCCCTCATGGACAAAACGGCCCATTTTCAAGGTCAAATGAACCCTAGAGAAGGTAAACCCCCCATTTTGCCAATTTTTGTGTACTATAGTTCACCATCTTTTTTAATGATTCGGAATTTCGACCTCTGTTTAGCCAAAATTTTTCATAGACATCCGTTAAGACCTTAACTATGGAGCCAATTGGCCCTCACGGCCTACACAACCCATTTCAAAGTCAAACGATCCCCGGAGCAGGTAAACCCCTATTTTGCCGATTTTCGTGTGCTATAGTCCATGGATTTTTTGGTGATCCAAAATTCAGACCTCATTTTTTGCCGAAACTTTTCTTGGACGTCTGTTAAGACCTTAGCTATGGAGGTAGTTGGTCCTCAAGGCCAAAACGACCCATTTTCAAGGTCAAATGATATTCGGAGTTGGTAAACCCCCAATTTTTCCTATTTTCGTGTGCTATAGTTCACCGTCTTTTTTGGTGGTACAGAATTTTGACTTCATTTTTACCAAAATTTTTCATGGACATTCGTTAAGACCTTAGATATGGAGCGAGTTGGCTCTCACGGCAAAAATGGCCCATTTTCATGGTCAAATGAGCCCCGGTCCAATAAACCCCCCATTTTACTGATAGATGTGTGCTATAATACATGGAGTTTTTGGTGTTCTGCAATTCTGACCTCATTTTTTACAAAAATTTTCAAGGACGTACGTTAAGACCTTAGCTATGGAGATAGTTGGCCCTTATTGCCAAAACGGCCTATTTTCAAGATCAAATGAGCCCCGGAGCAAGTAAACCCCCCATTTTATCAATTTTCGTGTGCTATAGTTCACCATCTGTTTTGGTGATCCAAAATTCCGACCTCATTTTTGCCAAAATTTTCATGGACGTCTGTTAAGACCTTAGTTATGGAGCCAGTTGTCCCTCACAGCCAAAACAGCCCATTTTCAAGGTTAAACGAGCCCCAGAGCAGGTAAATCCCCCATATTGCCGATTTTCGTGTGCTATAGTCCGTGAATTTTTTGGTGATCCAAAATTCTGGCCTTATTTTTGCCAAAAAAAATTCATGGACTTCCGTTAAGACCTTATCTATGGTGCCAGTTGGCTAGCACAGATAAAAGGGCCCATTTTCAAGGTCAAACGAGCCTCGAAACAGGTAAACCCCACATTTTGCCAACTTTTGCATGCTATAGTCCATGAATTTTTTTGTGATTAAGAATTTTGACCTCAGTTTTATCGAAGATTTTCATGGACGTCTGTTAAAACCTTAGATATGGAACCAGTTGGCCCTCACGGTCAAAACAGCTCATTTTCAAGGTCCAATGAGCCCCGAAGCAAGTAAACCCCCCATTTTAATATTTTTGTGTGTTATAGTCCATGTATTTTTTGGTGATCCATAATTCCGATCTCATTTTTGCTAAAACTTTTCATAGACATTTGTTAAGACCTTAGCTTTGGAGCCAATTGGCCCACACAGCTAAAACAACCAAATTTTAAGGTCAAACGAGCCTCGGAGCAGGTAAACCCTACATTTTGCCCATTTTCGTATGCTATAGTCCATGGATTTTTTTGTGATCTGGAATTTCGACCTTAGTTTTTCTGAAATTTTTCATGGATGTCCGTTAAGACCTTAACTATAGAGCCAGTTGGCCCTCACGGCCGATTTGCCCCATTTTAAAGGTCAAACGAGCCCCGGATCAGGTAAATCGCACATTTTACAGATTTTTGTGTGCTATAGTCCATTGATTTTTGGGTGATCCAAAATTCCGTCCTCATTTTCGCTAAATTTTTTCATGGACATCTGTTAAGACCTTAGCTATGGAGCTAGTTTTCCCTCACGGCTAAAACAACCCATTTTCAAGGTCAAACGCTCCCTAGAGCAGGTAAACCCCCCATTTTACCGATTTTTGTGTGCTATAGTCCATGAAATTTTGGTGATCCATAATTCCAATTTCATTTTTGCTATAATTTTTCATGGTCGTCCATTAAGACTTTAGCTATGGATCCAGATGGCCTTCACAGCAAAAACGGCCCATTTTCAAGGTCATAGAGCCCAAAGCAGGTAAACTCCCCATTTTTTGATTTTTGTGTGCTATAGTTCGCCATCTTTTTGGGTGATCCAAGATTTCTACCTCATTTTCTCCGAAAGTTGTGATAGACATTCGTTAAAACCTTATCTATAAAGCCAGTTGGCCCTCACGGCCAAAACAACCCATTTTTATGGTCAAACGAGCCCCAGAACAGGGAAACCCAACATTTTGCCTACTTTCCTATGCTATAGTCCATGGATCTTTTGGTGATCCAGAATTTCAACCTTATTTTTGCTGAAATTTTTCATGGACATCCATTAAGACCTTAGCTATAGAGCCAGTTGGCCCTCACGGTCAATTTGGCCTATTTTTAAGGTCAAACGAGCCCCGGAGCAGGTAAACCCCATATTTTGCCAATTTTCGTGTGCTATAGTCAATGGATTTTTTGGTGATCTGGTATTCCGACCTCATTTTTGATGAAATTTTTAACGAACATCCGTTAAGACCTTAGCTATGAAGCAAGTTGGCCCTCACGGCCAAAAAGACCCATTTTCAAGGTCAAACGATCCCCAAAGCAAGTAAACCCCCCATTTTTCTGATTTTTCGGGTGCTATAGTCCATGGATTTTTTGATGATCCGGAATTCCAACCTCATATTTGCTGAAATTTTTCATGGACATCCGTTAAGACCTTAGCTATGGAGCAAGTTGGCCCTCACGACCAAAACGGCCCATTTTTAAGGTCAAACGATCCTTAGAGCAAGTAAAACCCCCTATTTTGCCAATTTTCGTGTGCTATAGTCAATGAATTTTTTGGTATTCCGAAATTCTGATCTCATTTTTGCTGAAATTTTTCATGGACGTCCATTAAGACCTTAATTGTGGAGCTAGTTGGCCCTCACAGCTAAAACAACCCATTTTAGAGGTCAAGCAATCCTCGAAGTAGGTAAACCCCCCATTTTGCCAATTTTTATATGCTTTAGTCCATGGATTTTTTGGTGATCCAAAATTCCGACCTCATTTCTGCTGAAATTTTTCATGGACATCTGTTAAAACCTTAGCTATGGAGCCAGTTGGCCCTCATGAACAAAACGGCCCATTTTGAAGGTCAAACTAGCCCAGGAACAGGTAAACCCTACATTTTGCCGATTTTTTTGTGATTTGGATTTACGACCTCATTTTTGCAAAAATTTATCATGGACGTCCTTTAAGACCTTATCTATACAGACAGTTGGCTCTCACGTCCAATTTGGCCCATTTTAAAGGTCAAATGAGCCTCGGAGCAGGTAAACCCCACGTTTTGCTGATTTTCGTGTGCTGTAGTCCAGGGATTTTTTGGTTATCCAAAATTTCGTCCTCATTTTTGCTGAAATTTTTCATGGACATCCGTTAAGACCTTAGCTATGGAACTAGTTGGCCCTCACGGCTAAAACGGCCCATTTTCAAGGTCAAACAATCTCTGGAGAAGGTAAACCCCTCATTTCGCTGATTTTTGTGTTTTATAGTCCATGGAATATTGGTGATCGTAATTTCGACCTTATTTTTGCTAAAATTTTTCATGGTCATCTGTTCAAACTTTAGCTATGGATCCAGATGGCCCTCACGGCAAAAACGACCCATTTTCAAGTTCAAAGAACCCTAGGGCAGGTAAACCTCCCAAGTTTCCAATTTTCGTGAGCTATAGTTCACAATCTTTTTGGGTGATCCAGGATTTCGACCACATTTTCTCTGAAAATTTTCATGGACGTCCGTTAAGACCTTAGCTATGGAGCCAGTTGGCCCTCACAGCCAAAACGAACCATTTTCATGGTCAAACGATCCCCAGAGCAAGTAAACCCCATATTTTGCCAACTTTTGTGTGCTATAGTCCACGACATTTTATGGTGACCTGGAATTCCGACGTCATTTTTGCAAAAAACTTACATAGACCTCCGATAAGACCTTATCTTTGAAGCTAGTTGGTTGCAACTACCAAAACGGCCTATTTACAAGGTCAAACGAACAGCAAAGCAGGTAAACCCCCTATTTTGTCGATTTTCGTGTGCTATAGTCCACATCATTTTATTGTGACCTAGAATTACAACGTCATTTTTGCCAAAACCCTACAAGGACCTCCATTAAGATCTTAGCTATGAAGCCAGTTGGTCGCCATGGCCAAAACAACCCATTTACAAGGTCAAAGAACCTCTGAGCAGGTAAACCCCCAATTTGGCAGATTTTTGGGTGCTATAGTCCACGACATTTTATGCTGACTCAAAATTCTGATGTTATTTTTGCCTAAAACTTACATGGACCTAGGTTAAGATCTTATCTAAGGAGCCAGTTGGTCGCCACGGCCAAAATGACCCATTTACTAGGTTAAACGAAACCCAGATAAGGTAAACCCCCCATTTTGCTGATTTTCGTATGCTATAGTCTTGGACATTTTATGGTGACCCAAAATTCCGACGTTATTTTTTCCAAAAACTTACATGGACTTCCATTAAGACATTAGCTATGGAGCTAGTTGGTCGCCACAGCCAAAACAGCCCATTTACAAGGTCAAACGAGCCTAGAGAAGGTAAACCCCTAATTATTCCAGTTTTTGTGTGCTATAGTCCACGACATTTTATGGTGACCTAGAATTTAGATGTCATTTTTTCCAAAAACTTACATGGACCTCCGTTTAGACCTTAGCATTGGAACTAGCTGGTCGCGATGGCCAAAACAGCCCATTTACAAGGTCAAACGAGCCAGAAAGCAGATAAACACACCATTTTACCAATTTTCGTGTGCTATAGTCCACAACATTTAATGCTAACCCAGAATTTCCATGTTATTTTTGCTAAAAACTTACATGGACCTATGATAAGACCTTAGCTATGGAGCCTGTTGGTCACCATGGCTAAAAAGGCCCAATTACGAGGTCTAACGATCCCCATAGCAGGTAAACCCCCCATTTTGCTGATTTTCGTATGCTATAGTACACGACATTTTATGGTGACTTAGAATTCCGATGTCATTTTTGCCAAAAACTTACATGGACCTCCGTTAAGACCATAGCAATGGAGCCAATTGGTTGCCACGGCCAAAACGGCCCTTTTACAAGATTAAACAATGCCTAGAGTAGGTAAACCCCCCATTTTCCCAATTTTTGTGTGCTATAGTCCACAACATTTTATGGTGACCTAGAATTCCGAGATCATTTTTGCCAAAAACTTACACGGATATCTGTTAGGACCTTAGCTATGGAGCCAGCTTATCGCCATGACCAAAATG
This sequence comes from Solanum pinnatisectum, assembly GCA_035578085.1. Lineage (NCBI taxonomy): Eukaryota > Viridiplantae > Streptophyta > Magnoliopsida > Solanales > Solanaceae > Solanum > Solanum pinnatisectum. The sequence continues at coordinate 218,625 of CM069085.1, read as the reverse complement.
GCCCATTTACAGGGTCTAACGATCTATGAACATGTAAACCCTCATTTTGCCAATTTTCGTGTGCTATAGTCCACGACATTTTTTGGTGACCTAGATTTTCGACGTCATTTTTGCCAAAAACCTACATGGACCTCTGATATCACCTTAGATTTGGAGCTAATTGGTCGCCACTGCCAAAACGGCCCATTTACAAGGTCAAACGAGCCCCAAAGTAGGTAAACCCCTCATTTTATCGATTTTCGTGTGCTATAGTCCACGACATTTTATGGTGACCTAAAATTTTGATGTCATTTTTGTCAAAAACTTACATGGACCTCTATTTAGACCTTAGTTATGGAGCTAGTTAGTCGCCACGGCTAAAACAACCCATTTACAAGGTCAAGCGAGCCCCAGAGCAGGTAAACCCCCCATTTTGCCGATTTTCGTGTGCTATAGTCCATGATATTTTATGGTGACCCAGAATTTCGACATAATTTTTGCCAAAAACTTACATGTACATCCATTAAGACCTTAGATATGGAGCCAATTTATAGCCACGACCAAAATGACCCATTTACAAGGTCGAACGAGCCCCTATGTAGATAAACCCCTATTTTGTCGATTTTCGTATGCTATTGTCCATGACATTTTATGGTGACCCAGAATTCCGATGTCATTTTTTCCAAAAACTTACATGGACATCCTTTAAACCTTAGCTATGGATCTTGTTGGTCGCTATGGCCAAAATAGCACATTTACGAGATCAAACGAGCCCCAGAGTAGGTAAACTCCCCATTTTTCCAATTTTCAAGAGCTATAGTCCACGGCATTTTATGGTAACCCAGAATCTAACATCATTTTTTCCAAAAACTTATATGGACAACCATAAAGACCTTAGCTAATAATCCAGTTTGTCTCCACAGCCAAAATGGCCCATTTACAATGTCAAACGACCCCCGAGCAGGTAAAACCCCCATTTTGCCAATTTTCATGTGCTATAGTCCACTACATTTAATGGTGACCTAGAATTCCGATGTCATTTTTTCCATAAACTTACATGGACCTCTGTTAAGACCTTTGCTATAGAGCATGTTTGTCTCCACGGCCAAAATGGCCCATTTACAAAGTCAAACGAGCCCCGAGCAGGTATACCCCTGTTTTGTCGATTTTCGTGTGCTATAGTCCACTATATTTTATGGTGACCCAGAATTCGACATCATTTTAGCCAAAAACTTACATGGACATCCGTTAAGACCTTATCTATAGAACCAGTTTGTCGCCACGGCCATATCGACCCATTTACAATGTAAAACGACCCCAAGTGCAGGTAGACCCCTCATTTTGCTGATTTTCATATGCTATAGTCCACGACATTTTATGGTGACCCAGAATTCCAACGTTATTTTTTTTCCAAAAACTTACATGGACCTCCATTAAGACCTTAGCTATGGAGCCAATTGGTCGTCACGGCCAAAACGTCCCATTTACAAGGTCAAATGAGCCTAGAGCAGGTAAACCCCTAATTTTTCTGATTTTCCTGCGCTATAGTCCACGACATTTTATGGAGACCATGAATTCTGATGTCATTTTTGCTAAAAACTTATATGGACCCCCATTAAGACCTTACCTATTGAGCTAGTTTGTCGCCACGGCCAAAACAGCCCATTTACAAGGTCAAACAAGCCCGAGAGTAGGTAAACCCCCCATTTTGCCCATTTTTGTGTGCTATATTCCACGGCATTTTATAGTGACCCGGAATTCTGATGTTATTTTTGGCAAAAACTTATATGGACCTCCATTAAGACCTTAGCTATATAGCTTGTTGGTCGCCATGGCCAATAAGGCCCATTTACAAGGTCAAACGAACCCTAGAGCTGGTAAATCCCCCATTTTACCGATTTTCGTGTGCTATAGTACACTGCATTTTATGGTGACTTAGAATTCTGATGTAATTTTTGCTAAAAACTTATACATGAACCTCCATTAATACCTTAGCTATGGAGCCAATTGGTCGCCACAGCCAAATCGGCACATTTACAAGGAAAACTGAGCCCCAGAGCAGGTAAACCCCAAATTTTACCAATTCTTGTGTGCTATAGTACACGACATTTTATTGTGACTAAGAATTCCTACGTCATTTTTTCCTAAAACTTACATGGACCTATGTTAAGACCTTAACTATGGAACTATTTGATCACCACTGCCAAAACGGCCATTTACAAGGACAAACGAGCCCTAAAGCAGGCAAATCCCCCATTTTGCCTATTTTCGTGTGCTATTGTCCATAACATTTTATGGTAACCTAGAATTTGGACTTCATTTTTGCCAAAAACTTACATGGACCTCTATTTAGACCTTAGCTATGTAGCTAATTGGTCTCCACAGCTAAAACAGCCAATTTACAAGGTCAAACAAGCTCCATTGCAGGTAAACTCCCCATTTTGCCGATTTTAGTGTGCTATAGTCCACGATTTTATGGTGACCCGAAATTTCGACGTCATTTTTGCCAAAAACTTACATGGGCCTCCGTTAAGACCTTATCTATGGAGCTAGTTGGTCACCATAGCCAAAATGGCCTATTTACAAGGTCAAACCAGTCCCAGAGTAGGTCAACTCCCCATTTTGATGATTTTCGTGTGCTATAATCCACGACATTTTATGGTTACCCTGAATTCCGACATTATTTTTGATAAAATCTTACATGGACATCGGTTAAGACGCTATATATGGAGCTAGTTCATTGTCACGGCCAAAACGCCCCATTTACAAGGTCAAACGAACCCTAGAATAGCGAAACCACCCTTTTTACGTATTTTCATGTGCTATAGTCCACATCATTTTATGGTGACCCAGAATTTTATGTCAATTGTCAAAAACTTACATGGACCTCCATTAAGACCTTAGCTATGGAGCCATTGGTCGGCACGGCAAAAACGGCCCATTTACAAGGTCAAACGAGCCCTAGAGCAGGTAAACCCTCATTTTGCCGATTTTCGTGTGCTATAGTCCACGACATTTTATGGTGACCCAAAATTATGATGTAATTTTTGCCAAAAACTTACATAGACCTCCGTTAAGACCTTAGCTATGGAGCCTATTAGTTGCCACGGCCAAAACAGCCCATTTACAAGGTCGAACGAGCCAGAGAGCAAGTAAAGCCCCTATTTTGCTGATTTTTGTATGTTATAGTCTACGACATTTTATGGTGACCCAAAATTTTGACATTATTTTTGCCAAAAACTTACATGGACCTCCATTAAGACCTTAGCTATGGAGCCTGTTGGTTGCCACTACCAAAAAGGCCCAATTACAAGGTAAAACGATCTCCATTGCAGGTAAACCCCTTATTTTGCCAATTTTCGCTGCTATAGTACACGGCATTTTGTGGTGACTCAGAATTCAGACGTTATTTTTGCCATAAACTTACATGGACCTCCGTTAAAATCTTAGCAATGGAGTCAGTTGGTGGCCACTGCCAAAACAACCCATTTACAAGGTCAAACGATTCCCAAAGAAATAAACCCCCTATTTTGTCGACTTTCGTGTTCTATAGTACACAACATTTTATAGTTACCCGGAATTCCGATGTCATTTTTGCGAGAAACATACATGGACCTTCGTTAAGACCTTTTCTATGGAGCCAGTTGGTCACCATTGTAAAAATGGCCTATTTACAAGGTCAAACGAGCCCTAGAGAAAGTAAAGCCCCCATTTTGCTAATTTTTGTGTGCTATAGTCCACCACATTTTATGGTTACCCAAAATTCCAATGTCATTTTTGCCGAAAACTTACATGGAACTCTGTTAAGACCTTGGCTTTGGAGCCAGTTGGTCATCACGGCCAAAACGGGCCATTTAGAAAGTCAAACGAGCCCAGAAGAAGGTAAATCCACATTTTTCCAATTTTCGTGTGCTATAGTCCACGACATTTTATGGTGACCCAGAATTTCGACATCATTTTTTCCAAAAACATTACATGGACATCTGTTAAGACCTTATGTATGGAGCCAATTTGTCTCCACGTCTAAAAAGGCCTATTTACAAGGTCAAACAATCCCCGAGCAGGTAAACCACCCATTTTACCGATCCACAACATTTTATAGTGACCTGGAATTCCGATGTCATTTTTCCCAAAAACTTACATAGACCTCCGTTAAGACCTTAGCTATGGATCCAGTTTGTTGCCATGACTTAAACGGCCCATTTACAATGTCAAATAAGCCCAGAGCAGGTGAACCCCCCATTTTACCGATTTTCATGTGCTATAGTCCACAACATTTTATGGAGACCCAAAATTTCGACGTCATGTTTACCAAAAACTTACAAGGACCTTTGTTAAGACCTTAGCTAAGGAGCTAGTTGGTCGCCACTGCCAAAATGGCCCATTTACAAGGTCAAACGTGCCCCAAAGCAGGTAAACCCCCTATTTTGCCAATTTTCGTGTTCTATAGTCCACGGTATTTTATGGTTACCCAGAATTCCAACGTCATGTTTTCCAAAAACATACATGGTCCTCCGTTAAGACCTTAACTATGGAGCCAGTTGGTCGCCACTGCCAAATTGGCCCATTTACAAAGTTAAACAAGCCCCAAAGTAGGTAAACCCCCAATTTTATCGATTTTCGTGTGCTATAGTCTACGACATTTTTTGGTTACCTAATATTCCGACGTCATGTTTGCCAAAAACTTACATGGACCTCCGTTAAGACCTTAGCTATGGTGCCAGTTGGTCGCCACAGCCAAATCGGCCCATTTACAAGGACAAACGAGCCCCAAAGCAGGTAAACCCATAATTTTATAGATTTTCGTGTGCTATAGTCCATGACATTTTATTATGACAAAGAATTCCTACATCATTTTTGCCTAAACCTTATATGGACCTACGTTAAGACCTAGTCCATGAATTTTTTGGTGATCTAGAATTTTGACCTCATATTTGCTAAAAATTTTCATGGACATTCGTTACGACCTTAGCTATGGAGCCAATTGGTCTTCACAGCCAAAACGACCCATTTTCAAGGTCAATCGAGCCCCGAAGAAGGTAAACCCCTATTTTGCCAATTTTCGTGTGCTATATTCCATTAATTTTTTGGTAATCCAAAATTTTCACCTCATTTTTGCTGAAATTTTTCATGGACGTTCGTTAAGACCTTAAAGATGGAGCCAGTTGGCCCTCATGGCCAAAACGGTATATTTTCAAGGTCAAATAATCCAGGAGTAGGTAAATTTCCCATTTTGCCAATTTTTGTGTGCTATAGTTCACCATATTTTTTGGTGATCCAGAATTCCAACCTGAATTTTGCCAAAATTTTTCATAGACGTCCATTAAGACCTTAGCTATGGTGCCAGTTGGCCCTCACGGCCTAAACGACCCATTTTAAAGGTCAAACAAACCCTGTAGCAGGTAAATCCCCCATTTTGCAGATTTTCATGTGCTACATTACATGGATTTTTTGGTGATCCAAAATTACAACCTCATCTTTGCCGAAATTTTTCATGGATGTCCATTAAGATCTTAATTAAGGTGCCAGTTGGCCCTCATAGTCAAAACAGCCCATTTTCAAGGTCAAATGAGCCCAAGAGCAGGTAAACACCCCATTTTGCCAATTTTTGTGTGCTATATAGTTCACCATCTTTTCTACTGATGAAGTCCTGGTGCGAGACTTGCTTAATACGGAGGTGGCCTTTTACACTCGAGAGGAAACTCATTCGGTAATCTTCTCCTGAAGGTAGGCATTTTTGCCAAAATTTTTCATGTACGTCAGTTAAGACTAGCTATGGAGCCAATTGGCCCTCACATCCAAACCGACCCATTTTCAAGGTCAAACGAGCCCCAGAGAAGGTAAACCCCCCATTTTATCGATTTTTGTGTGCTATATTTAACAGATTTTTTGGTGATCTGAAATTTTGACCTCATTTTTGACAAAATTTTTCATGGACGTCCGTTAAGACCTTAGCTAAGGAGCAAGTTGGTCCTCACAGCCAAAACGACCTATTTTCAAGGTCAAACGATCCCTGGAGCAAGTAAACCCCCTATTTTTTTAATTTTTGGGTGCTATAGTCCATGGATTTTTTGATTATCCAGAATTCCGACCTCATATTTGCCAAAATTTTTCATGGACGTCCGTTATGACCTTAGATATAAAGCCAATTGGCCCTCATAGCCAAAACGACCCATTTTCAAGGTCAAACAAACCCATAGCAGGTACTCCCCCCATTTTTCCTATTTTTGTGTGACATAGTTCACCATCTTTTTGGTGATCCGGAATTCTAACCTCATTTTTGCCAAAACTATTCAAGGACGTCTGTTAAGATCTTAGTTATGGTGTCAGTTAGCCCTCATGGATAAAACGGCCCATTTTGAAGGTCAAACGAGCACTGGTGCAGGTAAACCCCTAATTTTAATGATTTTCGTGTGCTATAGTCCATGTATTTTTTGGTGATCCAAAATTTCGATCTCATTTTTGCCAAAACTTTTCATGGACGTCTATTAAGACCTTAGCTATGGAGCCAGTTGGCCCACACAGCTAAAAAACCCTATTTTTAAGGTCAAACAAGCCCCGGAGCAGGTAAACCCTACATTTTGTCGATTTTCGTATGCTATAGTCCATGAATTTTTTTGTGATCTAGAATTTCGACCTCATTTTTGCTGAAATTTTTCATTGACATTTGTTAAGACCTTAGCTATAGAGCCAGTTGGCCCTCACGGCAAATTTGGCCCATTTTAAAGATCAAACGAGCCCCGGAGCAGGTAAACCCTATATTTTGCAGATTTTCGTGTACAATAGTCCATGGATTTTTTGGTGATCCAAAATTCCGTCCTCATTTTCACTGAAATTTTTCATGGACATATGTTAAGACCTTAGCCATGGAGCTAGTTGGCCCTCACAGCTAAAACGGCCCATTTTCGAGGTCAAACAATCCCCAGAGCAGGTAAACCCCCATTTTGCCGATTTTCATATGCTCTAGTCTACGGAATTTCGGTGATCCAAAATTTTAACCTCATTTTTGCCATAATTTTTCATGGTCATCCGTTAAGACTTTAACTATGGATCGAGATAGCACTCACGGGAAAAAAGGCCCATTTTCAAGGTCATAGAGCCCTAGAGAAGGTAAACTTCCCATTTTCTAATTTTTGCTTTCTATAGTTCACCATCTTTTTGGGTGATCCAGGATTTCGACCTCATTTTCTCCGAAAGTTTTCATAAACATTCATTAAAACCTTATCTACGAAGCCAGTTGACCCTAACGGCCAAAACAGCCCATTTTCATGGTCAAACGAGCCCTAGAGCAGGTAAACCCACCATTTTGCCTATTTTCGTGTGCTATTGTCCATGGATTTTTTGGTGATCCAGAATTTCGACCTCATTTTTGCCGAAATTTTTTATGGACATCCATTAAGACCTTAGCTATAGAGCCAGTTGGCCCTCACGACCAATTTGGCCCATTTCCAAGGTCAAAGATCCCCGGAGCAGGTAAACCCCATATTTTGCTGATTTTCGTGTGCTATAGTCCATGGATTTTTTGGTGATCCGGGATTTCGACCTCATTTTTGCCAAAATTTTTCATGAATGTCCATTAAGACCTTAGCTATGAAGCAAGTTGGCCCTCACGGCCAAAACAGCCCATTTTCAAGGTCAAACGATCCCCAGAGTAAGTAAACCCCCCATTTTTCTAATTTTCGGGTGCTATAGTTAGGGCTGGCAAGGGGACGGGGACGGGGACTGGGGGACGGGACGAAGGGGGACGGGACGGGACGGGGGACGGCGCTGGGGGGATTTTGGGGGGACCGGGATTGGGGGGACCGGGATTGGGGGGACGAAAATACGTCCCGTCCCGTCCCACTATATATACGGGATGGGACGGGGTTTGGTGGGACGGGACGGGACGGGACGGGGGATTTTTTATTTTTTATATACTTATTTTTTTGTATTGAAATTACATGTTAATAAATAACATTTTTAGTTTATTTGGTTTTCTATACATTTTTAGTTAATAAATAATGCTTAAGTTTTCAAATTTCAAATTTCAAATTTGAGAAGTTCAAATTTGTATTTTAAATATTTTAAAGTAATTTAAATTTGAAATTTCAAATGTCAAATTTCTATTTTTAAATTAAGTATTTTAAAGTTAGTATTATATACTAAACTAACTTTAAAATATGTATCTATATATTAAAATTAAAATGCAAAACCATAGTTTTATATACTTATTTTTTTGTATTGAAATTACATGTTAATAAATAACATTTTTAGTTTATTTGGTTTTCTATACATTTTTAGTTAATAAATAATGCTTAAGTTTTCAAATTTCAAATTTCAAATTTGAGAAGTTCAAATTTGTATTTTAAATATTTTAAAGTAATTTAAATTTGAAATTTCAAATGTCAAATTTCTATTTTTAAATTAAGTATTTTAAAGTTAGTATTATATACTAAACTAACTTTAAAATATGTATCTATATATTAAAATTAAAATGCAAGACCATAGTTTTATATACTTATTTTTTTGTATTGAAATTACATGTTAATAAATAACATTTTTAGTTTATTTGGTTTTCTATACATTTTTAGTTAATAAATAATGCTTAAGTTTTCAAATTTCAAATTTCAAATTTGAGAAGTTCAAATTTGTATTTTAAATATTTTAAAGTAATTTAAATTTGAAATTTCAAATGTCAAATTTCTATTTTTAATTTAAGTATTTTAAAGTTAGTTTAGTATATAATATATACTAAACTAACTTTAAAATATGTATCTATATATTAAAATTAAAATGCAAGACCATAGTTGTATAAAAAAGACTTGAATAAAGCTTTCAAATTTATTCAATAAAATGTAATTGCAACTTAGAAATTAAAAGTTAGAACTTACAATTTACAAATATTAGCGGAGTAACTAATCTACGCAGCCACCTTCTAGGAAGGGTTCTGTTTCAATAAGTTCTCAAATGTAAAACTAATATTTGTTACAAATATTATATGAGTAACTAATTTACACAGCCACCTTCTAGGAAGGGTTCTGTTTCAATTAGTTCTCTGATGTAATCTAATATCTGTGTTCTCCTTTAAAATTCAATTCTAATTGTCGAATCATATCGATGGTGACATCCTCCGGTGTTGGCAAACTTGCTAGAAACTCTTGTGACTCTAAGTTATCGTCAGTAGATTCAATGATCGTTTTAATCCAAGATTCTTGTTTGAAACTTATCTTTGGCAAATTATAATTCCTTCTCTCGGCGTTGACCCAGTCTCTAAATAAAACTGTTGTTTCCAAACTGTCTTCCGCCAATGAATATCTATGATCGCCAATTTGAAACCTTGCCGCACTAAAAGCAGCCTCCGATGCAACTGATGAAGCTTGAATAGCTAGAACATCACGAACCATTTTGCTCAAAATTGGAAATGCAACGCTCCGCCTCCTCCACCATGCTAATAAATCTTCATTGCCATCTTCGTCTTCCAATGTTTCTAAAGATTGATTAAGATATTCTTCAAAATCATCACGGTTAGTAGAATTAAGACCAAGAAAACCTCGCATATAACTTGAAATTCGAGCTTTACTCTGAGGATTAGAAGTTTGACCAACTTCTCCTTGAGTATTTCCTGTAGTTTTATATTTTTCATACAAAATTTTTGCTTCTACTTTTATGCTAAACTTACACATTTCACAAATTGGACTTTCTTCCGGTAAAATTTCTAAAGTATCATAAAAGTATCAACAAGTGCACACCTCGTAATTTATATTCAGGATGAAGTAAAGTAGCAGTTAAATAAATTTGAGGAATAGGAAAAAAATATTTTTTAAATTTTACAATCATACCTTCAATTGCAACTCTAAATTTTTCAATTTTTTTGTATTTAGAAAATTGAATTGAAATAGCACAAATATTTATTAATATTGATGAAATAGTAGGATAATAAATTCCAGAAAACATGGTTGTAGCATCATAAAAAAGTCTTAAAAATTCTATTAGTTCATTAGTTTGTTCCCAATCTTCTTCACAAATCCTATCTAATGGGTCAGCATTATGAGCATTAAACACCATTTGTACGGGATTTTTATATTCGTAAGCAACTGAAAGCATTTCGTAAAAAGAATTCCACCTTGTTTTAATATGTCTTGGAATTTTTCTTGGTGGCAAATCACAAAGTACACAACGCTCATTAAATTCCCTAATTCTAGCAACTCTATGAGCATAAAAAATCCAGGCAACAACATATTCAATTTTCATACAACCACAATCAAATAATTCAACACCATCTTGTACAATTAAATTTAATACATGTGCAATACATCTAACATGAAAAGCATTAACATCAATTGGACATAATCTAGCTTTTAACATAGTAGCAGCGTTTGTATTATTAGATGCATTATCTAATGTGACAGACATTACTTTATCTATAAGCATGTAATAATCTAAAACACTCAAAATATTTGAAGCTAAATATGGACCAATTTTGATCTCTACACATTCTTTATAAGTTATGATTCTTTTTTGCAAATTCCAGTTATTATCAATCCAATGTGCTGTAATAGTTAAATAATCATGTCCATTAACACTACGACCCATGTCCGAAGTTATGGACACTCTACAATCTAATATGCTAAACATACAACGAAGATATTGACAATATTTACCTTGATGTTCAAAACATCGATTTAATGAGATTTCTTGAAAACCCTCTATAAGAAGGATTATAAGTTTGTTGAATATATTCAATAAAACCGGGATGTGAAGGAAAACTATAAGGCAAACCACAAACAGAAACCATTTTAGCTAAATTTTCGCGATCTCTTTCCTTATTATATTTACGTTGTGTTAGTGGACCACCGGGGTTAGAAAGATCTAATGTTCCTTGAACCATGTTAGAAGCCCCTACCGATTCATTAACATTACTATCAAAATCATTAACTGGAATTCCTTTTTTCCTATCGGCTAATGCTTTAGCTTTTTTATATTCAATCGGCACACAAGATAACAAATGTCTATTTAAGCCCCCCGTCCCACCTTGACCCCCACCTTGTTTATGTTTAAAATGTTGTTTACACTTATTACAAATTGCAATAGAGTTTTCTTTATCTAAAGTCATAAATTGCCACACAACAGAAGTTTTAGGGCGTTGATACTTCACCTTCTCCCTTGTAGGAGGTATAAGGGGTGAGCGTCTACAATTTTGCTCCGTTGAATTTGTAGTTTCAGTTGGAACTTCTGTCACCAGACTAGTAGGTGTTTCTTCTAAATCTTCTTCTCCCGGATCAACTTCTACTTCTTCACCTGAATATTCATCAAGATTAGGATTAATATTACCATAACGTCGTTCTAAACTTTCATGATCGAGTTGAACATTTGAATAAATATCATAAGAAGTATCATCAACATAAGTAGAATCATTTGTATTAAATCTAACTCTAGACATTGATTTAGAAGAAGTACCACCATAGTTACTCTTATTTTTTTCCTTACTACTTTTTTTATTAAAATTAAATAATTTACTAATGCCACTTGGTTCTTTCTCTTTTCCTTTACCGGTATCTTTTTTGCTAGAACTCATATTTAATTATATGTAAAGTGTAATATAAAAATAATAATAACACAAAAGTTAATGACGGAAAATAAAATATAAATATTATGAAACGAATGTACCAAACGTCTGCGTTAATAGCAGACGTTATAACCGATTCTTGAAACTTGTAGTTTGTTGTAACTTGTAATTTGGAACTCCAATACTTGATAGCAAATATAAGAATTATATAGATTATAATATAATATGAAAATTTAGAATTGAAATATATGTATTATGATATAATATGAGACTTAAATGGAATAAAAAACTAAGATTTGAGATTGAGAGGATATAGAAAATAGATGAGAGAATAGATGATTTTGTAAGAAATAATAAGGGATAGAGGGGTATTTATAATATTAAAAGTGGGTTAAAGTGTATTTATGATAACTTGAGGGTTTAAATTAAAATATTAAAAGTAGGGGGATGGTAGGGGGTGGTAGGGGGTGTTGGGGAAGTGAAAAAGTGGGATAAATCCGTTGGGGGGGGCCCACTAGCCGTTGCCCCAACGGATATAATTCAAAAAATTTATAAAAAAAAAAAATCCCGCGAACCGGCCGGGTCAACCGGGCCGGGTCGACCGGGACAAAAAGGGTGAACCGGCCCCTAACCGGTCCCCTAACCCGCATGTCCCCCCAACCCGCGAATGAACCGGGACCGGGTCCAGCGGGCCGGTTCTCGAACCGGTCTCGGGCCGGTCCGGGCCGACCCGGTCCCCTTGCCAGCCCTAGCTATAGTCCATTGGTTTTTTGATGATCCGAAATTTCGATCTCATATTTGCCAAAAAATTTTATGGACGTCTATTAAGACCTTAGCTATGGAGACAGTTTGCCCTCACGGCCAAAACGGTCCATTTTCAAGGTCAAATGATCCCCGTAGTAGGTAAATCCCCTATTTTGCCAATTTTCGTGTTCTATAGTCCATGGATTTTTTGGTGATCCAAAATTTTGACCTTATTTTTCCAAAACTTTTCTTTGACGTCCGTTAAGACCTTAGCTATGGAGGCAGTTGGTCCTCAAGGCCAAAGCGACCCATTTTCAAGGTCAAATGATACCCGGAGCGTGTAAACCCCTCATTTTGCCTATTTTCGTGTGCTATAGTTCACCATCTCTTTTGGTGATACCGAATTTTGACCCCATTTTTGCCAAAAATTTTCATGGACATCTGTTAAGACCTTAGCTATGGAGCGAGTTGGCTCTCACAGCAAAAAGGCCCATTTCCATGATCAAACGAGCCCTGGTTCAGGTAAACCCCCCAATTTACTAATAGTCGTGTGCTATAGTACATAAATTTTTAGGTGTTCTATAATTTCGACCTTATTTTTCACAAAATTTTTCAAGGACATACGTTAAGACCTTAGCTATGAAGCTAGTTGGCCCTCACGGCAATAACGGCCCATTTTAAAGATCAAATAAGCCCTGGAGCTGGTAAACCCCCCATTTTACCAATCTTTGTGTGCTATAGTTCACCATCTATTTTGGTGATCCAAAATTCCGACCTCATTTTTGCCAAAATTATTCATGAACGTACGTTAAGACCTTAGCTATGGAGCCAATTGTCCCTCACATCCAAAACGGCCCATTTTCAAGGTTAAATGATCCCCGAAGCAGGTAAACCCCCCATTTTGCCAATTTTCGTGTGCTATAGTCCGTGGATTTTTTGGTGATTCAAAATTTTGGCCTTATTTTTGCCAAAATTATTCATCGACATCCGTTAAGACCTTAGCTATGGACCCAATTGGCCAACACAACTATAACAGCCCATTTTCAAGGTCAAACGAGCCTAGAAGTAGGTAAACCCCACATTTTGCCAATTTTCACGTGCTCCATGGATTTTTTCATGATCCAGAATTCTGACCTTATTTTTGTCAAAAATTTTCTTGGACATCCGTTAAAATCTTCGCTATGGAGCCAATTGTCCCTCATGGCCAAAATGTCCCATTTGCAAGGTCATACGAGCCATGGCGCAGGTAAACCCCCCATTTTTGTGATCCGAAATTACGATCTCATTTTTGCTGAAATTTTTCATGGACATCCGTTAAGACCTTAGCTATAGAGACTGTTGGCGTTCACGGCCAATTTGGCCTATTTTAAAGGTCAAACGAGCCCAGAGCAGGTAAACCCCATATTTTGCCAATTATCGTGTGCTATAGTCCATGAATTTTTTGGTGATCCAAAATTCCATCCTTATTTTTGCTGAAATTTTTCATGGATATCCGTTGAGACCTTAGTTATAAAGCTAGTTGGCCCTCACGGATAAAACAGCCCATTTTACAGGTCAAACGATACTCGGAGCAAGTAAACCCCCCACCATTTTGTCAATTTTCCTGTGCTATAGTCCATGAAATTTTGGTGATCTAGAATTCCGACCTCATTTTTGCCTAAATTTTTTGTGGTCATCCGTTAAGACTTTAACTATGGATCCAGATGGCCCTCACGGCAAAAATGGCTCATTTTCATAGTCAAAGAGCCCAGAGCAGGTAAACCCCCTATTTTTTTATTTTCGTGTGCTGTAGTTCACCATCTTTTTGGATGATCCAGGATTTCGACCTCATTTTCTTCAAAAGTTTTCACGGACGTCCATTAAGACCTTAGCTATGGAGTCAGTTGGCCCTCACGGCCAAAACGGCCCATTTTTATGGTCAAACGATCCCCAGAGTAGGTAAACCCCCTATTTTGCCTATTTTTGTGTGCTATAGTCCATGGATTTTTGGTGATCCAAAATTTTGCCCTTATTTACACTAAAGTTTTTCATGAACATATGTTAAGACCTTAGCTGTGGAGCTAATTGGCCCTCACGACTAAAACGGCCCATTTTCGAGGTCAAACGATCCACGGAGCAGGTAAACCCTCATTTTGCAGAGTTTCATGTGCTATAGTCCATGGAATTTTGGTGATCCAGAATTTCAACTTCATTTTTGCCATAATTTTTTATGGTCATCTGTTAAGACTTTAACTATAGATCCAAATGGCACTCACGGCAAAAAGGGCCCATTTTCACGGTCATAGAGCCCCGGAGTAGGTAAACCCCTTATTTTGTCGATTTTCGTGTGCTATAGTCCATGGATTTTTTGGTGATCCGGAATTTCGACCTTATTTTTGCCGAAACATTTCTTGGACGTCCGTTAAGACCTTAGCTATGGAGACAGTTGGTCCTCAAGGTCAAAACGACCCAATTTCAAGGTCAAATGATACCCGGAGCTAGTAAACCCCCCATTTTGCCTATTTTTGTGTGCTATAGTTCATCATCTCTTTTGGTGATATTGAATTTCGACCTTATATTTGCCGAAAATTTACATAGACATCTATTAAGACCTTAGCTATGGAGTGAGTTGGCTCTCACGGCAAAAAGACCCATTTTCATGGTCAAACAAGCCCTGTGCAGGTAAATCCCCCATTTTATTGATAGTTGTGTGCTATAGTACATGGATTTTTTGGTGCTCTATAATTTCGACCTCATTTTTCATGAAATTTTTAAGGACATACATTAAGACCTTAGCTATGGAGCCAGTTGCCCCTCACGGCAATAACGATCCATTTTCATGATCAAATAATCCCCGGAGCTGGTAAACCTCCCATTTTACCAATTTTTGTGTGTTATAGTTCACCATCTATTTTGGTGATCCGAAATTTCGACCTCATTTTTGCCAAAAATTTTCATGGACATCCGTTAAGACCTTAGCTATGTACCCAATTGTCCCTCACGGCCAAAACGGCCCATTTTCAAGGTTAAACGAGCATTGGAGCAGGTAAGGCCCCAGTTTTGCTGATTTTCGTGTGCTATAGTCCGTGGATTTTTTTTGTTATTCGGAATTCCAACCTTATTTTTGCCAAAAATTTTCATACACGTCCGATAACACCTTAGTTATGGAGCCTGTTGGCCAGCACAACTATAACAACCCATTTTCAAGGTCAAACGAGCCTAGAAGCAGGTAAACCCCATATTTTGCCAATTTTTACGTGCTATAGTCCATGCGTCTTTTCGTGATTCAAAATTCTAACCTCATTTTTGTCAAAATTTTTCTTGGACGTCCGTTAATACCTTAGTTATGGAGTCAGTTGTCCCTCACGGCCAAAATGGCCCATTTGCAAGGTCATATGAGCCCTGGTGCAGGTAAACCCCCCATTTTACCGATTTTCGTATGCTATAGTCCATGGATTTTTTTGTGATCCAAAATTTCGACCACTTTTTTTCAAAAAATTTTCATAGACATCCGTTAAGACCTTAGCTATAGAGACAATTGGCGTTCACGGCCAATTTGGCCCATTTTAAAGTTCAAACGAGCCCCGGAGTAGGTAAACCCCACATTTGGCCGATTTTCGTGTGCTATAGTCCATCGATTTTTTGGTGATCCAAAATTTCATCCTCATTTTTGCTGAAATTTTCATGGACATCAGTTAAGACCTTAGTTATAGAGCTAGTTGGCCCTCACGGATAAAACAACCCATTTTACTGGTCAAACGATCCCTGGAGCAAGTAAACCGCCCTCCATTTTGCTGATTTTCGTGTGCTATAATGCATGGAATTTCGGTGATCTAGAATTCTGACCTCATTTTTGCCTAAATTTTTCATGGTCATCCGTTAAGACTTTAGCTATGGATCCAGATAGCCCTCACGGCAAAAACGACCCATTTTCACGGTCAAAGAGCCCAGAGAAGGTAAACCCCCATTTTTCAATTTTCGTGTGCTATAGCTCACCATCTTTTTGTATGATCCAAGATTTCAACCTCATTCTCTTCGAAAGTTTTCATGGACGTCCGTTAAAACCTTAACTATGGAGCCAATTGGTCCTCACGGCCAAAACGACCTATTTTTATGGTCAAACGAGCCCCAGAGCAGGTAAACCCCCATTTTGCCTATTTTCGTGTGCTATAGCCCATGGATTTTTTTGTGATCTAGGATTCCAACCTCATATTTGCCAAAAGTTTTCATGGACGTCCGTTAAGACCTTAGTTGTGGGGCCAGTTGGCCCTCACGGCCAATTCAGCCCATTTTCAAGCTCAAACGAGTCCATGGATTTTTTGGTGATCCAAAATTCCGACCTCATTTTTGCTAAATATTTTTATGGACGTCCGTTAAGACCTTAGCTATGGAGTAAGTTGGACCTCACGGCAAAAAAGGCCTATTTTCAAGATCAAATGATCCTCGGAGCAGGTAAACCCCCCATTTTACCAATTGTCATGTGCTATAGTCAATGAATTTTTTGGTAATCCAAAATTCCAATCTCATTTTTACCAAAATTTTTCATGGACGTCCGTTAAGACCTTAACTATGGAGCTAGTTGGGCTTCACAGCTTAAACAGCCTATTTTAAAGGTCAAACAATCCCCGGAGTAGGTAAACGCCCCATTTTGCCAATTTTTGTGTGCTATAGTCCATGAATTTTTTGGTAATCCCGAATTTCGACCTCATTTTTGCCTAAATTTTTCATGGACGTCTGTTAAGACCTTAGGTATGGAGTTTGCTGGCCCTCACAGCCAAAACAATTCATTTTCAAGGTCGACTGAACCTAGGAGAAGGTAGACACCCCATTTGCCGATTTTTGTATGCTATAATTCACCATCTTTTTTGGTGATCCAAAATTCTAACCTCATTTATGATGAAATTTTCATGGACATATATTAAGACCTTAGCAATGGAGTCAGTTGGCCCTCACGACCAAAACGGCCCATTTTCAAGGTCAAATGAGCCCTTAATCAGGTAAACCCCCATTTTGCCAATTTTCGTGTGCTATTATAATGCATGGATTTTTTGGTGATCCATCATTCCGACCTTATTTTTGCCAAAATTTTTCATGGAGGTCCGTTAAGAACTTTGCTATAGATCCAGTTGTCCGTCATGGTAAAAACGGACCATTTTACAGGTCAATCGAGCCCCAGAGCACGTAAACCCACCCATTTTTTTATTTTCATGTGCTATAGTTCTCCATATTTTTTGGTGATCCAGAATTTCGACCTCATTTTTGCTGAAACTTCTCATGGACGTTTGTTAAGACCATAGCTATGGAGCCAGTTGTCCCTCACAGCTAAAACGGCCCATTTTCAAGGTCAAACAAACCCGGAGCAAGTAATCCCTCCATTTTGCCTATTTTCGTGTGCTATAGTTCCCAATCTTTTTTGGTGATCTGGAATTTTTACCTCATTTTTGCCAAAAATTTTCGTGGGCGTTTGTTAAGACCTTTGATATGGAGCCAGTTTGCCCTCATGGACAAAACGGCCCATTTTGAAGGTCAAACGAATTGATGAGAAGGTAAACCCAACATTTTCCCAATTTTTGTGTGCTATAGTCCTTGGAATTTTTTTGTGATCTGGAATTCCGACCTCATTTTTATCGAATATTTTCATTGATGTCCGTTAAGACCTTAGCTATAGAGCTAGTTGGCCCTCACGGCCAAAATGCCCCATTTTAAAGGTCAAACGAGCCATTTAAAGGTGAAACGAGCCTCGAAGCAGGTAAAACCCACATTTTGACGATTTTCGTGTGCTATAGTCAATGGATTTTTTAGTGATTCAAAATTTCGTCCTCATTTTTGTTGAAATTTTTCATGGACATCCATTAATACCTTAGCTATGGAGCTAGTTGGCCCTCATGGCTAAAACGGACCATTTTATAGGTCAAACGATCCCTGGAGCAGGTAAATCGCCCATTTTTCTGATTTTTGTGTGTTATAGTCCATGGAATTTTGATGATCCAGAATTTCAAGCTCATTTTTGTCAAAATTTTTCACAGTAGTCCGTTAAGACTTTATTTATGGATCCAGATGGCACTCACGGCAAAAAGGGCCCATTTTCAAGGTTAAATAGCCCAAAGCGTAAACCCCCTATTTTTTGATTTTCGTGTGCTATAGTTCACCATCTTTTTGGGTGATCCGGGATTTCAACCTCATTTTCTCCAAAATTTTTCATGGACGTCCTTTTATACCTTAGTTATGGAGCCAGTTGGCCCTCAAGGCCAAAACAGACCATTTTCATGGTCAAACGAGCCCCAGAGCTGGTAAACCCTCCCTATTTTTCCTATTTTCGTGTGCTATATAGTCCATGAATTTTTTGGTGATCCAAGATTCCGACCTCATTTTTGCCAAAATTTTTTGTGGATGTCCATTAAGACCTTAGCTTTGGAGCCAGTTGGCCCTCATGGCCAAATCGGCCCATTTTCATGGTCAAATGAGCCCCAGAGTAGGTAAACCCCCCATTTTGCCTACTTTAATGTGCTACAGTCCATGGATTTTTTGGTGATCCAGAATTTTGATCTTATTTTTGTCAGAATTTTTTATGGACGTCCGTTAAGACCTTAGCTATGGAGCAATTTGGCCCTCACGGCCAAAACGACCCATTTTCTAAGTCAAACGATCCTCAGAGCAGGTAAACCCCCCATTTTGCCAATTGTCGTGTACTATAGTCAATGGATTTATTGGTAATACGAAATTTTGATCTCATTTTTGCCGAAATTTTTCATGCACGTCCGTTAAGACATTAATTGAGGAGCCAGTTGGCCCTCATGGTTAAAACAACCCATTTTAAGGTCAAACGGTCCTCGAAGCTGGTAAACCCCCCAGTTTGCTAATTTTTGGTGATCCAGAATTTCGACCTCATTTTTGCCAAAAATTTTCATAGACGTCTGTTAAGACCTTAGCTGTGGAGCTAGTTGGCCCTCATGGCCAAAACAGCCCACTTTCAAGCTCAACTGAACCCTAGAGAAGGTAGATACCCCATTTTTCGATTTTCGTGTCCTATAATTCATCATCTTTTTTGGTGATCCAGAATTCTAACCTCATTTATGATGAAATTTTTCATGAACGTCCATTAAGACCTTGGCAATGGAGCCTGTTGGCTCTCACGAGCAAAACGACCCATTTTCAAGGTCAATTGATCCCCGAAGCAGGTAAACCCTATTTTATCGATTTTTATGTGCTATTATAGTCCATGGATTTTTTGGTGATCTGAAATTCTGACCTTATTTTTATTGAAATTTTTTATAGACATCCGTTAAGACCTTTGCTATGGATCCAGTTGGCCCCCACGGCAAAAACAACCCATTTTACAAGTAAAACGAGCCCCAGAGCAGGTAAACCTCCCATTTTCCAATTTTCGTGTGCTATAGTTCTCCATATTTTTTGGTGATCCAGAATTTTGACCTCATTTTTGCTGAAACTTTTCAGGGACATTCGCTAAGACCTTAGATATGGAGAGAGTTGTCCCTCACGGCCAAAACGACCCATTTTCATGGTCAAACAAACCCGCAGCAAGTAATCTATCCATTTTGCCTATAGTTCATAATCTTTTTTGGTGAGCTGGAATTCTGACCTCATTTTTGCCAAAATTTTTCATGGAAGTTTGTTAAGACATTAGGTACGGAGCCAGTTGGCCCTCATGGACAAAACGACCCATTTTGATGGGCAAACGAGCCGAGAAGCAGGGAAGCCCTACATTTTGCCGATTTTCATGTGCTATAGTCCATATATTTTTTTGTGATCTGGAATTTCGACCTCATTTTTGCCAAACTTTTTCATGGACGTCCATTAAGACCTTAGCTATAGAGCCAATTGACCCTCACGGCTAATTTGGCCCATTTTAAAGGTCAAACGAGCTCTGGAGCAGGTAAACCCCACATTTTGATGATTTACGTGTGCTATAGTCCATGGATTTTTTGGTGATCCAAAATTCCGTCATCATTTTCACTGACAATTTTCGTGGACATCTGTTAAGATCTTAGCTATGGAGCTAGTTAGCCCTCACGAATAAAACGGCCCATTTTCAAGGTCAAATAATCCCCGGAGCACATAAACCCCCAGTTTGCCAATTTTTGTGTGCTATAGTCCATGGAATTTTAGTGATCCAGAATTCCGACCTCATTTTTGCCAAAATTTTTCATGGTCATCCGTTAAGACTTTAGCTATGGATCCAGATGGCCCTTACGGCGAAAACATCCCATTTTCAAGGTCAAAGAGCCCCAAAGCAGGTAAACCCCCCATTTTTCGATTTTCATGTGCTATAGTTAATCATCTTTTTAGGTAATCAAGGATTTCTACCTCATCTTCACTAAAATTTTTCTTGGACGTCCATTAAGACCTTAGCTATGGAGACAGTTGGCCCCCACGGCCAAAACGACCCATTTTCATGGTCAAACGAGCCCTAGAGTAGGTAAACCCATCATTTTGCCTATTTTCGTGTGCAATAGTTCATGAATTTTTTGGTGATCCAGAATTTCGACCTCAGTTTTGCTGAAATTTTTTATGAATGTCCATTAATACCTTAGCTATAGAGCCAATTGGCTCTCACGGTCAATTTGACCCATTTTCAAGGTCAAACGAGCCCCAAAGCAGGTAAACCCCACATTTTACCAATTTTCGTGTGCTATAGTCTATGGATTTTTTGGTGATTCAGAATTTCGATCTCATTTTTTATGAAATTTTTCATGGATATTCGTTTAGACCTTAGCTATGGAGAAAGTTGGCCCTCACGGCCAAAACGGTCCATTTTCAAGGTCAAACGATTCCAGAGCAAGTAAACCCCCCATTTTTCCAAATTTTTGGGTGCTATAGTCCATGGATTTTTTGATGATCTAGAATTCCGACCTCATATTTGCTAAAAAATTTTCATGGACGTCCATTAAGACCTTAGCTATGAAGCCAGTTTGCCCTCACAGCCAAAACGGCCCATTTTGAAGGTCAAATGAACCCTAGAGCAGGTAAACCCCCATTTTGCCGATTTTCGTGTGCTATAGTTCACTTTTTGGTAATCCAGAATATCGGCCTCATTTTTGCTGAAATTTTTCATAGAAGTCCATTAAGACCTTAACTATGGAGCCAATTGGCCCTCACGGCCAAAACAGCCTATTTCAAAGTCAAACGATCCCCGGAGCAGGTAAACCCCCTATTTTGCCGATTTTCATGTGCTATAGTCCATGGATGTTTTTGTGATCCAAAATTCCGACCTCATTTTTGTCGAAACTTTTCTTGGACATCCGTTAAGACCTTAGCTATGGAGGCAGTAGATCCTCAAGGCCAAAACGACCCATTTTCAAGGTCAAATGATACTCGGAGCGGGTAAACCCCCCATTTTGCCTATTTTTGTGTGCTATAGTTCACCATTTTTTTTGGTGATATAGAATTTCGACCTCATTTTTATCGAAATTTTTCATGAACGTACATTAAGACCTTAGCTATGGAGTGAGTTGGCTGTCACGACAAAAATGGCCTACTTTCATGGTTAAATGAGCCTGGTACAGGCAAACCCCCCCCCCTCCCCCCCATTTTACTGATAGTTGTGTGCTATAGTACATGGATTTTTTGGTGTTCTGCAATCCCGACCTCATTTTTTATAAAATTTTTCAAGGACATACATTAAGACCTTAGCTATGGAGCCAATTGGCCCTCACAGCCAAAACGGCTGATTTTCATGATCAAATGAGCCTCGGAGCTAGTAAACCCCCTATTTTACCAATT
This sequence comes from Solanum pinnatisectum, assembly GCA_035578085.1. Classification (NCBI taxonomy): domain Eukaryota; kingdom Viridiplantae; phylum Streptophyta; class Magnoliopsida; order Solanales; family Solanaceae; genus Solanum; species Solanum pinnatisectum. Next base: position 196,637 of record CM069085.1, on the reverse strand, counting down.
TTCGTGGGCTATAGTTCACTATCTGTTTTGGTGATTCGGAATTCCGATCTCATTTTTGCCAAAATATTTCATGGATATCTGTTATGACCTTAGCTATGGAGTCAGTTCTCCTCAAGGCCAAAACGGTCCATTTTAAAGGTTAAACGAGCCTCGGAGCAGGTAAACCCCCAATTTATTGATGTTTGTGTGCTATAGTCCATGGATTTTTTGGTAATCCGTAATTCCAACTGCATTTTTACAGAAATTTTTCATGGACATCCGTTAAGACCTTAGTTATGGAGCCAGTTGGCCCTCACGACCAAAACGACCCATTTTCAAAGTCAAACGAGCCCATAGCAGGTAAACCCCTTATGATAATTTTCGTGTGTTATAGTCAATAGATTTTTTGGTGATCCAGAATTTCGACATCATTTTTGCCAAACTTATTCATGGATGTCCTTTAAGACCTTAGCTATGGAGTAATTGGCCCTCAAGGCCAAAATGGCCCATTTTCAAGGTCAAACAAACCCGGAGCAGGTAAACCTCTCATTTTGCCATTTTTGTGTGCTGTAATTCACCATCTTTTTATGTGATCCGTAAGTTCGACATCAGTTTTGTCGAAATATTTTATAGACGTTCGTTAAGACCTTAGCTATGGAACCAGTTGGCCCTAACATCCAAAACGGCCCATTTTAACAGTCAAACGAGCCCTAGAGCAGGTAAACCCCCAGTTGCCCATTTTAGTGTGCTATACTTCAACATCTTTTTTGATAATCTGGAATTCTTACATCATTTTTGCCAAAAAATTTCATGGACGTCCGTTAAAACCTTAGCTATGGAGCCAGTTGGCCCTCACGGCCAAAACGGCCCATTTTCAAGGTCAAACGAGACCCAGAGCAGGTAAACCCCCCATTTTGCCGATTTTCGTGTGCTGTAGTTCACCATCTTTTTATGTGATTCTTAATTCCAATCTCATTTTCGCTAAAATTTTTCATGGACGTCCGTTAAGACCTTAGCTATGGAGGCAGTTGGCCCTAATGTCCAAAACGGCTCATTTTCAAGGTCAAACGAGCCCTAGAGCAGGTAAAACCCCTATTTTGCTGATTTTCGTGTGCTATACTTAAACATCTTTTTTTGTGATCCAAAATTCTTACCACATTTTTGCCAAAAATTTCATGGACATCTATTGACACCTTAGCTATGGAGTGAGTTGGCCCTCACGGCCAAAATTGCCCATTTTCTAGGTCAAATGAGCCACAAAGCAGGTAAACCCCTTATATTTTGATTTTTTTGTGCTATAGTCCATGAATTTTTTGGTGATGTAGAACTCTGACCTCATTTTTGCCAAAATTTTTCATGGAAGTCCTTTAAGACCTTAGGTATGGAGCCATTTGGCCCTCACAAACGACCCATTTTCAAGGTCAAACGAGCCACGGAGTGGGTAAACCCCTCATTTTGCCGATTTTTGTGTGCTATAGTCCATGAATTTTTTGGTGATTCAGAATTTCGATCTTATTTTTGCTTAAATTTTTCATAGACGTCCGTTAAGATCTTACCAACGAAGCCAGTTGTCCCTCATGACCAAAATAGCCCATTTTCAAGATCAAATGAGCCCTGGAGCAGGTAAATCCCATTTTGCCAATTTTTGTATGTTATAGTCAATGGATTTTTTGGTGATCCAAAATTTTGACCTTATTTTTGCCAAAATACTTCATAGATGTTTGTTAAGATCTTAGCTATGGAGCCAGTTGGCCCTCACGGCCAAAACGGCCCATTTTCAAGGTCAAACAAACCTCGGAGCAGGCAAACCCCCCATTTTGCCCATTTTCGTATGCTATAGTCCATGGATTTTTTAGTGATCCAGAATTTTGACCTCATTTTCGCCAAACTTTTTCATGGATGTCCATTAAGACCATAGTTATGGAGCAAGTTGGCCCTCATAGCCAAAACGGCCCATTTCCAAGGTCAAACGAGCTCAGAAGCATGTAAATCCCCATTTTGCCAATTTTCATGTGTTATTGTTCACTATCTTTTTTGGTGATCTGAAATTTCGACCTCCTTTTTGCCAAAATTATTCCTGGACAATCATTAAGACCTTAGCTATAGAGCCAGTTGGCCCTCACAGCCAAAACGCCCCATTTTCAAGGTAAAATGAGCCACAAAGCATGTAAACCCCCCATTTTGCCCTTTTTCGTGTGCTATAGTACATGGATTTTTTAATGATCCAGACTTTCGATCTCATTTTTGTCAAAAATTTTCATGGACATCAATTAAGACCTTAGCTTTGGAGCCAGTTGGACCTCACGGCCAAAACGTCTCATTTTCAGGGTCAAACGAGCCCCACACCAGGTAAATGCCTTATTTTGCTAATTTTTGTGTGCTATAGTCCATGGATTTTTTGGTGATCCTAATTTCCGACCTCATATTTGCCAAAATTTGTCATGGACGTTTGTTCAGACCTTAACTATGGAGCCATTTAACTCTCATGGCCTAAACGGCCCATTTTGAAGGTCAAACGAACCCCAGAGCAGGTAAACCCTCCATTTTGCTGATTTTCGTGTGTTATACTCCATGGATTTTTTACTGATCCAAAATTCAGACCTCATTTTTCTACAAATTTTCCATGCACGTCCGTAAAGACCTTAGCTATGGAGTCAATTGGCCCTTACTGCCAAAACGGCCCATTGTCAAGATGAAACAAGCTCCGGAGTAGGTAAACCCCTGATTTTGCCAATTTTCGTGTGCTATAGTCCATAGTTTTTTTGGTGATCTAGAATTGCGACCTAATTATTGCTGAATTTTTTTATGGACGTTGGTTAAGACCTTATCTATCGAGCCAGTTGGCCCTCACGGCTAAAACGACCCATTTTCAAGGTCAAACGATCCCTGGAGCTGGTAAAGCCCCCATTTTGCCAATTTTCATGTGCTATAGTTCATGGATTTTTTAGTGATCCGGAATTCCGATCTCATTTTTACCAAAATTATTCATAGTTCTTTGTTAAGACCTTAGCTATGGAGCTAGTTGGCCTTCACGGCTAAAACGACCAATTTTCAAGGTCAAACGAACCCCAGAGCAGGTAAACCACCCATTTTGCTAATTTTCGTGTGCTATATTCCATGTATTTTTTGGTGATCCAAAAATCGAACCTTATTTTATCTTAATTTTTTCATAGACATCTTTTAAGACCTAAGCTATCGAGCCAGTTGTCCCTCACAGCTAAATAGAGGCATTTTCGAGGTCAATTGAGCCCCAAATCGCGTAAACCCACCATTTTACTGATTTTCGTGTGCTATAGTTCATGAATTTTTTGTGATCTGAAATTTCGACCTCCTTTTTACCAAAATTATTGATAGATGTCTGGTAAGACCTTAGCAATGGAACCAATTGGCCCTCACGGCAAAAATGGCCCATTTTCAAGGTCAAACGAGCCCTGGAGCAGGTAAACCCCCTATTTTGCCTATTTTTGTGTGCTATAGTTCAGCATCTCTTTATGTGATCTGTAATTTCGACCTCATTTTTACCAAAATATTTCATGGAGGTCTGTTAAGACCTTAGCGATGAAGCCAGTTGGCCCTCACAACCAAAACGACCCATTTTCTAGGTCAAACAATCCCAGAGCAGGTAAACTCCCTATTTTGCTGATTTTCGTGTGCTATAAACCATGAATTTTTTGGTGATCCAGAATTTCGACCTTATTTTTGCCAAAATTTTTCATGGATATCCATTATGACCTTAGCTATGGAGCAAGTTGGCCCTCACGGCCAAAATGACCCATTTTCAAGGTCAAACGACCCTCAGAGTTGGTAAACCCCCGATTTTGCTGATTTTTGTGTACTATAGTCCATGGATTTTTTGGTGATCCAAAATTCTGACCTTATTTTTGGTGAAATTATTCATGGACGTTCGTTAAGACTGTAGCTATGGAGCCAATTGGCCCTCATGGTTAAAACTACCCACTTTCAAGGTCAAAAAAGCTCTGGAGCACATAAACCCCTCATTTTGCCAATTTTCGTGTGCTACAGTGCATGGATTTTTTGGTGATCCAGAATTCCGATCTCATTTTTGCCAAAATTTTTCATGGACATCCGTTAAGACCTTAGCTGTGGAGCCAGTTGGCCCTCACGGCCAAAACCACCCATTTTTAAGGTCAAACAAGCCCCGGAGTAGGTAAACCCACCATTTTACCGATTTTTGTGTGCTATACTCTATGGATTTTTTGGTGATCCAGAATTCTGACCTCATTTTTGCTAAAAATTTTCATGGACATCCGTTAAGACCTTAGCTATGGATCCAGTTGTCCCTCACAGCCAAAACGACCCATTTTTAAGGTCAAATGATCCTCGGAGTAGGTAATCCCCTATTTTGTCGATTTTCTTGTGCTATTCACCATATTTTTAGGTGATCCAGAATTCCAAACGCATTTTTACCAAAATTTTTCATGGACATTCGTTAAGACTTTAGCTGTGGAGCTAGTTTGCCCTCACGGCCAAAACGTCCCATTTTCAAGGTCAAACGAGCCCCGTAGCAGGTAAACACCTTATTTTGCCAATTTTCGTGTGCTATAGACCATGAATTTTTTGGTGATCCAAAATTCGGACCTCATATATGCCAAAATTTGTCATGGACATTCGTTAAGCCCTTAGCTATGGAGTCGGTTGGCCCTCATGGCCAAAACGGCCTATTTTAAAGGTCAAACGAGCCCTAGAGCAGGTAAATCCTTGATTCTGCTAATTTTCGTGTGTTATAGTCCATGGATATTTTTGTGATCTGGAATTCCAACCTAATTTTTGCTTAAATTTTTCCTGGATGTTAGTAAAGACCTTAGCTATGTATCAAATTGGTACTCACTGCCAAAACGGCCCATTTTCAAGGCCCCGGAGCAGGTAAACCCCCCATTTTGCCCATTTTCGTGTGCTATAGTAAATGGATTTTTTGCTGATCCAGAATTTCGACCTCATTTTTGCCAAATTTTTTTATGGACATCCGTTAAGACCTTAACTATCGAGCTAGTTGGCATTCATGGCTAAAACGGCCAATTGTGAAGGTCAAATGAACCCTGGAGCAGGTAAACCCCCATTTTGCCGATTTTTCTGTGCTATATTTTATGGATTTTTTTGTTATACAGAATTCCCCACATTTTTACAAAAAAATTTCATGGACATCTGTTAAGACCATCATTATGGAGCCAATTGGCCCTCATGGCCAAAACGACCCATTTTAAATGTTAAACGAGCCCTGGAGCATGTAAATCCCCTATTTTGCCGATTTTCATGTGCTATATAGTCCATGAATATTTTGGTGATCTAGAATTCTAACCTTATTTTTGCCAAAATTTTTCATGGACATCCATTAAGTTCTTAGCTATGGAGCCAATTGGCCCTCACGGCTAAAAGGGCCCATTTTCAAGGTCAAACGAGCCCCAGAGCAGATAAACCCCTCATTTTGCCAATTTTCATGTGCTATAGTTCATGGATTTTTTGGTGATTCGAAATTCCAGCCTCATTTTTACAAAATTTTTTCATGGACGTCCATTAAGACCTTAGCTATGGAGACAGTTTGCCATCATGGACAATACAACCCATCTTCAAGGTCAAACGAGCCTTGGAGCAGGTATACCTCCTATTTTGCAGATTTTCGTGTGCTATAATCCATGGATTTTTAGGTGATCCAAAATACCGACCTCGTTTATTCCAAAATTTTTCATGGACGTCCATTAAGACCTTAGTTATGGAGCCAGCTGGCCCTCACAGCTAAAATGGCCCATTTTCAAGGTCAAACGATCCCCGGAGTAGGTAAATCCCACATTTTGCCAATTTTTGTGTGCTATAGTTTACCATCTTTTCATGTGATCCATATTTTCGACCTTAATTTTGCTAAAATTTTTCATGGACATCCGTTAAGACCTTAGCTATGGAGCCAGTTGTCCCTCACGTCCAAAATGCCCCATTGTCAAGGTCAAATGAGCCCCGGAGTAGGTAAACCCCCCATTTTGCCGATTTTCATGTGCTATACTTCAATATTTTTTTGGTGATCCGGAATTCTTACCTCATTTTTGCCAAAAATTTCATGGACGTCCGTTAAAACGTTGGCTATTGAGCCAGTTGACCCTCACGGCCAAAACGACCCATTTTCAAGGTCAAACAAGCCACGGAGCAGGTAGACCCCTTATTTTGCCAATTTTCATGTGTTATAGTCCATGGATTTTTTGGTGATCCGGAATTCCGACCTCACATTTGCCAAAATTTGCCATGGACTTCCGTTAAGACAATAGTTATGGATCCAGTTAGCCCTCATGGACAAAATGGCCCATTTTAAAGGTCAAACGAGCCCCGGAGCAGGTAAATCCCCTATTTTGCTTATTTTCGTGTGTTATAGTCCATGGATTTTTTGGTGATCCGAAATTCCAACCTCATTTTTGCCAAAATTTTTCATGGACGTTAGTAGAGACCTTAGCTATGAAGCCAATTGGCCCTCACTACCAAAACGGCCTATTTTTAAGGTCAAATTAGCCCTGGAACGAGTAAACCCCCCAATTTAGCAATTTTCGTGTGCTATAGTCCATGAATTTTTTGGTGATCCAGAATTTCGACTTCATTTTTGCCAAATTTTTTCATGGACTTCCGTTAAGACCTTAGCTATCGAGCCAGTTTGCTCTCACAGCTAAAACGGCCCATTTTCAAGGTCAAATGAACCTAGAGAGGGTAAACCCCCCATATAGTTTGTGGACTTTTTGGTTATGCGAAATTTTGACCATATTTTTAACAAAAATTTTCACGGACATCTGTTAAGACCTTCAATATGGAGCCAGTTGACCCTCATGGCCAAAACAACCCATTTTCAAGGTCAAACAAGCCCTGGAGCAAGTAAACCCCCCATTTTGCAAATTTTCGTATGCTATATAGCCCATTAATTTTTTGGTGATCTAGAATTCCGACATCATTTTTGCCAAAATTATTCATGGACATTCGTTAAGACCTTCGCTATAGAGCCACTTAACCCTCACAGCCAAAATGGTCCATTTTCAAGGTCAAACGATCCCCGGAGCAGGTAAACACCGATTTTACCAATTTTTGTGTGCTATATAGTCCATGAATTTTTTGGTGATCATGAATTCCGAACTCATTTTTGTCAAAATTTTTCATGGATATCCGTTAAGACCTTAGTTATGGAACCAATTGGCCCACACGACAAAAATGGCCCATTTGCGAGGTCAAACGAGCCCCGGAGGAGGTAAATCTCTAATTTTGCCAATTTTTGTGCGCTATAGTCCATAGATTTTTTAGTGATCCAGAATTCCAACCTCATTTTTGCAAAATTTTATCATGGACGTCCGTTGAGTCCTTAGCTATGGAGCCAGTTTGCCATCACAAACAAAACAGCCCATTTTCAAGTTTAAACGACCCCCGGAGTTGGTAAACCCCCCATTTTACCGATTTTCGTGTGCTATAGTCCATGGATTTTTTGGTAATCCAGGAATTCCAACCTCCCTTTTTCCAAAATTTTTCATGGACATCCATTAAGAACTTAGTTATAGAGCCAGTTGGCCCTCACGGCCAAAACGACCCATTTTCAAGGTCAACTGAATTCTCGGAGGAGGTAAACCCCCATTTTGCCGATTTTTATGTGTTATAGTTCACCATCTCTTTATGTGATCCGTAATTCCGACCACATTTTTGCCAAAATTTTTCATGGACATCCATTAAGACCTTAGCTATGGAGCTAGTTGGCCCTCACGTCCAAAACAACCCATTTTCAAGGTCAAACGATCTCCGGAGGAGGTAAAACCCCAATTTTACTACTTTTCGTGTGCTATACTTCAACATTTTTTTGGTGATCCGAAATTCTTACCTCATTTATGCCAAAAAAATTCATGGACGTCCGTTAAAATGTTGGGTATGGAGCTTGTTGGCCCTCACGGCCAAAATGGCACATTTTCAAGGTCAAACGAGCCACGGAGCAGGTAAACCCCCTATTTGTCGATTTTCGTGTGCTATAGTCTATGGATTTTTTGGTGATCCGAAATTCCGACCTCTTTTTTGCCAATATTTTTCATGAATGTCCGTTAAGACCTTAACTATGGATCCAGTTGGCCCTTACGGCAAAAACGACCCATTTTACAGGTCAAATGAGCCCCAAAGCAGGTAAACCCCTTATTTTTGGATATTCGTGTGCTATAGTTCTCCATCTTTTTTGGTGATCCAGAATTTCAACCTCATTTTTGCCGAAACTTTTCATGGATGTTCGTTAAGACCGTAAATATGGAGCTAGTTGTCCCTCATGGTCAAAACGACCCATTTTCAAGGTGAAACTAACCCGGAGCAAGTAATCCCCCCATTTTGCCTATTTTCGTGTGCTATAGTTCACCATCTTTTTTAGTGATCCAGAATTCTGACCTCATTTTCCCAAAATTTTTCATGGACGTCTGTTAAGACCTTAGCTATGGAGTCAGTTAGCCCTCACAGACAAAATGGCCCATTTTGAAGGTCAAACAAGCCAAGGAGCAGGTAAATCCTACACTTTGCCAATTTTCGTGTGCTATAGTCCATGGATTTTTTGTGATCTAGAATTCCGACCTCATTTTTGCTGAAATTTTTCATGGATGTCCGTTAAGACTTTAGCTATAGAGCCAGTTGGCTCTCACGTCCAATTTAGTCCATTTTCATGGTCAAACGAGCCTCGAAGCAGGTAAACCCCATATTTTGCAGATTTTTGTGTGCTATAGTCCATGAATTTTTTTGTGATCCAGAATTCCGACCTCATTTTTGTCAAAATTTTTCATGGAAGTCCATTAAGACCTTACCTATGGAGCCAGTTGGCCCTCACGGCCAAAACGACCCATTTTCAAGGTCAAACGAGTCCCAGAGTAGGTAAACCCCCTATTATAATGATTTTCGTGTGCTTAGTCCATGTATTTTTTGGTGATTCGAAATTTTGATGTCATTTTTTTCGAAACTTTTCATGTACATCTGTAAAGACCTTAGCTATGGAGCCAGTTGGCCCTCATGGACAAAACGACCCATTTTGTAGGTCAAACGAGCCCAGGAGCAGGTAAACCCTACAATTTGCCGATTTTCGTGTGCTATAGTCCATGAATTCATTTTTGCCAAATTTTTCATGGACGTCCGTTAAGACCTTATCTATAGAGCCAGTTAGCCCTCACGACCAATTTTGCCCATTTTAAAAGTCAAACGAGCCCCGGAGCAGGTAAACCCCTCATTTTGCTAATTTTTGTGTGCTATAGTCCATGAATTTTTTGGTGATCCAAAATTCTGTACTCATTTATGCTAAAATTTTTCATGGACATCTGTTAAGACCTTAGCTATGGAGATAGTTGGCCCTCACGGCCAAAACGGCCCATTTTCAAGGTCAAACGATCCCTGAAACAGGTAAACCCCCTATTTTACCAATTTTTGTGTGCTATATAGTCCATGGATTTTTTGGTGATCCGAAATTCCAATCACATTTTTGCCGAAACTTTTCTTGGTCGTCTGTTAAGTCTTTTGCTATGGATCCAGATGGCCCTCACGGCAAAAATGACCTATTTTCAAGGTCAAAGAGCCCTAGGGCAGGTAAACCCCAGTTTCTGATTTTCGTGAGCTATAGTTCACGATCTTTTTGGGTGATCCAGGATTTCGACCTCATTTTCTCTGAAATTTTTCATGGACGTCCGTTAAGACCTTAGCTATGGAGCCAGTTGGCCCTCACGGCTAAAACGACCCATTTTCATGGTCAAACGATCCCTAGAGCAGGTAAACCCACTATTTTGCCTATTTTTGTTTGCTATAGTCAATGGATTTTTTGGTGATTCAGAATTTCGACGTCATTTTTGTCGAAATTTTACATGAACGTCCGTTAAGACCTTAGTTATAGAGCCAGTTAGCCCTCATTGCCAATTTGGCCTATTTTCAAGGTTAAACGAACCCCGGAGCAGGTTAACCCCACAATTTGCCAATTTTCGTGTGCTATAGTAGATGTATTTTTTGGTGATTCGGAATTTCGACCTCATTTTTGATGAAATTTTTCATGGACGTTCGTTAAGACCTTAGCTATGTAGCAAGTTGGCCCTCACGGCCAAAACGGCCCATTTTCAAGGTCAAACAATCCCCAGAGCAAGTAAACCCACCATTTTTTTGATTTTCGGGTGCTATAGTCCATTGATTTTTTGATGATCCAGAATTCCAATCTCATATTTGCTGTAAATTTTCATGGACATCCGTTAAGATCTTAACTATGGAGCCAGTTTGCCCTCACGGTCCAAACAGCCCATTTCAAGGTCAAATGAACCCTGGAGCAGGTAAATTCCACATTTTGCCGATTTTCGTGTGCTATAGTTCACTATTTTTTTTGGTGATCCAGAATTTCGACCTCATTTTTATTGAAATTTTTCATCGACGTCCGTTAAGATCTTAACTATGGAGCCAGTTGGCCCTCACGGCTAAAACAACCCATTTCAAAGTCAAACGATCCCCGGAGCAAGTAAACCCTATTTTATCAATTTTTGTGTGCTATAGTCCATGGATTTTTTGGTGATCCGAACTTCCAACCTTATTATTGCCGAAACTTTTCTTGGACGTCCGTTAAAACCTTAGCTATGGAGGCAGTTGGTCCTCAAGGCCAAAACGATCCATTTTCAAGGTCAAATGATACCCAGAGCGGGTAAACCCCCCATTTTGCCTATTTTCGTGTGCTATAGTTCACCACCATTTTTTTGATTTTCGGGTGCTATAGTCCATTGATTTTTTGATGATCCAGAATTCCAACCTCATATTTGCCGTAAATTTTCATGGACATCCGTTAAGACCTTAACTATGGAGCCAGTTTGCCCTCACGGTCCAAACAGCCCATTTCAAGGTCAAATGAACCCTGGAGCAGGTAAATTCCACATTTTGCCGATTTTCGTGTGCTATAGTTCACTATCTTTTTTGGTGATCCAGAATTTCGACCTCATTTTTACTAAAATTTTTCATCGACGTCCGTTAAGATCTTAACTATGGAGCCAGTTGGCCCTCACGGCTAAAACAACCCATTTCAAAGTCAAACGATCCCCGGAGCAAGTAAACCCTATTTTATCGATTTTTGTGTGCTATAGTCCATGGATTTTTTGGTGATCCGAACTTCCAACCTTATTATTGCCGAAACTTTTCTTGGACGTCCGTTAAGACCTTAGCTATGGAGGCAGTTGGTCCTCAAGGCCAAAACGATCCATTTTCAAGGTCAAATGATACCCAGAGCAGGTAAACCCCCCATTTTGCCTATTTTCGTGTGCTATAGGTCACCATCTTTTTTGGTGATACAGAACTCCAACCTCATTTTTGCTGAATTTTTTCATGGACATCCTTTAAGACCTTAGCTATGGAGCGAGTTTTCTCTTGCTACAAAAACGGCCTATTTCATGGTCAAATGATCCCCGGTGCAGGTAAACCCCTCATTTTACTGATAATCGTGAGCTATAGTACATGGATTTTTTGTTGTTTTGCCATTCCGACCTTATTCGTGTGCTATAGTTCACCATTTTAAAGATCAAATAAGCCCCGGAGTTTGGTAAACCCCCCATTTTACCAATTTTCGTGTGCTATAGTTAACCATCTATTTTGGTGATCCAGAATTCCGACCTCATTTTTGCCAAAATTTTTCATGGACATCCGTTAAAGAACTTAGCTATGGAGCCAGTTGTCCCTCACGGCCAAAATGGCCCATTTTCAAGGTTAAATGAGCCCCGGAGCAGGTAAACTCCCCATTTTGCTGATTTTCGTGTGCTATAGTCTGTGGATTTTTTGGTGATCAGGAATTTCGGCCTTATTTTTGCCAAAAATTTTCATGGACATCCGTAAAGACCTTAGCTATGGAGCCAGTTGGCCAGCACGGCTAAAACGACATTTTATGGTGACCCGAAATTATGATGTAATTTTTGCCAAAAACTTACATAGACCTCCGTTAAGACCTTAGCAATGGAGCCTATTAGTTGCCACGGCCAAAACAGCCCATTTACAAGGTCGAACAAGCCAAAGAGCAGGTAAAGCCCCTATTTTGCTGATTTTTGTATGTTATAGTCTACGACATTTTATGGTGACCCAAAATTTCGACATTATTTTTGCCAAAAACTTACATGGACCTCCATTAAAACCTTAGCTATGGAGCCTGTTGGTTGCCACTACCAAAAAGGTCCAATTACAAGGTCAAACGATCTCCATTGCAGGTAAACCCCTTATTTTGCCAATTTTCGTCTGCTATAGTACACGGCATTTTGTGGTGACTCAGAATTCAGACGTTATTTTTGCCATAAACTTACATGGACCTCCGTTAAGACCTTAGCAATGGAGCCAGTTGGTTGCCACTGCCAAAACAACCCATTTACAAGGTGGAACGATTCCCAAAGAAATAAACCCCCTATTTTGTCGACTTTCGTGTTCTATAGTCCACAACATTTTATGGTTACCCGGAATTCCGATGTCATTTTTGCGAGAAACATACATGGACCTTCGTTAAGACCTTATCTATGGAGCCAGTTGGTCACCATGGTAAAAATGGCCTATTTACAAGGTCAAATGAGCCCTAGAGAAAGTAAAGCCCCCATTTTGCTAATTTTTGTGTGCTATAGTCCACCACATTTTATGGTTACCCAAAATTCCAATGTCATTTTTGCCGAAAACTTACATGGAACTCTGTTAAGACCTTGGCTTTGGAGCCAGTTGGTCGTCACGGCCAAAACAGGCCATTTAGAAAGTCAAACGAGCCCAGAAGAAGGTAAACCCCCCATTTTGCAAATTTTCGTGTGCTATAGTCCACGACATTTTATGGTGACCCAGAATTTTGATGTCATTTCTTCCAAAACTTACATAGACCTCCATTAAGACCTTAGTTATGTAGCTCGTTGGTCTCCACGGCCAAAAGGGCCCATTTACAGGTTCAACCGAGCCCAGAGCAGGTAAATCCACATTTTTCCAATTTTCGTGTGCTATAGTCCACGACATTTTATGGTGACCCAGAATTTCGATATCATTTTTTCCAAAAACATTACATGGACATCCGTTAAGACCTTATGTATGGAGCCAGTTTGTCTCCACGTCCAAAAAGGCCTATTTACAAGGTCAAACGATCCCCGAGCAGGTAAACCACCCATTTTACCGATCCACAACATTTTATAGTGACTTGGAATTCCGATGTCATTTTTCCCAAAAACTTACATAGACCTCCGTTAAGACCTTAGCTATGGATCCAGTTTGTCGCCACGGCTTAAACGGCTCATTTACAATGTCAAATGAGCCCACAGCAGGTGAGCCCCCCATTTTACCGATTTTCATGTGCTATAGTCCACAACATTTTATGGAGACCCAAAATTTCGACGTCATGTTTACCAAAAACTTACATGGACCTTTGTTAAGACTTTAGCTATGGAGCTACTTGGTCGCCACTGCCAAAATGGCCCATTTACAAGGTCAAACGTGCCCCAAAGCAGGTAAACCCCCTATTTTGCCGATTTTCGTGTTCTATAGTCCATGATATTTTATGGTTACCCAGAATTCCGACGTCATGTTTTCCAAAAACATACATTGTCCTCCGTTAAGACCTTAGCTATGGAGCCAGTTGGTCGCCACTGCCAAATTGGCCCATTTACAAAGTTAAACAAGCCCCAAAGTAGGTAAACCCCCAATTTTACCGATTTTCGTGTGCTATAGTCTACGACATTTTTTGGTTACCCAATATTCCGACGTCATGTTTGCCAAAAACTTACATTGACCTCCGTTAAGACCTTAGCTATGGTGCTAGTTGGTCGCCACAGCCAAATCGGCCCATTTACAAGGACAAACGAGCCCCAAAGCAGGTAAACCCATAATTTTGTAGATTTTCGTGTGATATAGTCCACGACATTTTATTGTGACAAAGAATTCCTACATCATTTTTGCCTAAACCTTATATGGACCTACGTTAAGAGCTAATCCATGAATTTTTTGGTGATCTAGAATTTTGACCTCATATTTGCTAAAAATTTTCATGGACATTCGTTACGACCTTAGCTATGGAGCCAATTGGCCTTCACAGCCAAAACGACCCATTTTCAAGGTCAATCGATCCCCGGAGAAGGTAAACCCCTATTTTGCCGATTTTCGTGTGCTATATTCCATTAATTTTTTGGTAATCCAAAATTTCCACCTCATTTTTGCTGAAATTTTTCATGGACGTTCGTTAAGAGCTTAGCAATGGAGCCAGTTGGCCCTCATGGCCAAAACGGCCCATTTTCAAGGTCAAATAATCCAGGAGTAAGTAAATTTCCCATTTTGCCGATTTTTGTGTGCTATAGTTCACCATATTTTTTGGTGATCCATAATTCCAACCTGAATTTTGCCAAAATTTTTCATAGACGTCCATTAAGACCTTAGCTATGGTGCCAGTTGGCCCTCATGGCCTAAACGACCCATTTTAAAGGTCAAACAAACCCTGTAGCAGGTAATCCCCCATTTTGCAGATTTTCATGTGCTACATTACATGGATTTTTTGGTTATCCGGAATTACAACTTCATCTTTGCCGAAATTTTTCATGGATGTCCATTAAGATCTTAATTAAGGTGCCAGTTGGCCCTCACAGTCAAAACGGCCCATTTTCAAGGTCAAATGAGCCAGGAGCAGGTAAACACCCCATTTTGCCAATTTTTGTGTGCTATATAGTTCACCATCTTTTCTGCTGATGAAGTCCTAGTGCGAGACTTGCTTAATACGGAGGTGGCCATTTACACTCGAGAGGAAACTCATTCGGTAATCTTCTCCTGAAGGTAGGCATTTTTGCCAAAAATTTTCATGTATGTCAGTTAAGACTAGCTATGGAGCCAATTGGCCCTCACATCCAAAACGGCCCATGTTCAAGGTCAAACGATCCCCAGAGTAAGTAAACCCCCCATTTTTCTAATTTTCGGGTGCTATAGTCCATTGGTTTTTTGATGATCCAGAATTTCGATCTCATATTTGCCAAAAAATTTTATGAAAGTCTATTAAGACCTTAGCTATGGAGACAGTTTGCCCTCACGGCCAAAACGGTCCATTTTCAAGGTCAAATGATCCCCGTAGTAGGTAAACCCCCTATTTTGCCAATTTTCGTGTTCTATAGTCCATGGATTTTTTGGTGATCCAAAATTTCGACCTTATTTTTCCAAAAACTTTTCTTTGACGTCCGTTAAGACCTTAGCTATGGAGGCAGTTGGTCCTCAAGGCCAAAGCGACCCATTTTCAAGGTCAAATGATACCCGGAGCGTGTAAACCCCTTATTTTGCCTATTTTCGTGTGCTATAGCTCACCATCTCTTTTGGTGATACCGAATTTTGACCCCATTTTTGCCAAAAATTTTCATGGACATCTGTTAAGACCTTAGCTATGGAGCGAGTTGGCTCTCACAGCAAAAAGGCCCATTTCCATGATCAAACGAGCCCTGGTTCAGGTAAACCCCCTAATTTTCTGATAGTCGTGTGCTATAGTACATGAATTTTTTGGTGTTCTATAATTTCGACCTTATTTTTCACAAAATTTTTCAAGGACATACGTTAAGACCTTAGCTATGAAGCTAGTTGGCCCTCACGGCAATAACGGCCCATTTTAAAGATCAAATAAGCCCCGGAGCTGGTAAACCCCCCATTTTACCAATCTTTGTGTGCTATAGTTCACCATCTATTTTGGTGATCCAAACTTCCGACCTCATTTTTGCCAAAATTATTCATGAACGTACGTTAAGACCTTAGCTATGGGGCCAATTGTCCCTCACATCGGCCCATTTTCAAGGTTAAATGATCCCCGAAGCAGGTAAACCCCCCATTTTGCCGATTTTCGTGTGCTATAGTCCGTGGATTTTTTGGTGATTCAAAATTTCGGCCTTATTTTTGCCAAAATTATTCATCGACATCCGTTAAGGCCTTAGCTATGGACCCAATTGGCTAGCACAACTATAACAGCCCATTTTCAATGTCAAACGAGCCTAGAAGTAGGTAAACCCCACATTTTGCCAATTTTCGCGTGCTCCATGGATTTTTTCATGATCCAGAATTTCGACCTTATTTTTGTCAAAATTTTTCTTGGACATCCGTTAAGACCTTCGCTATGGAGCCAGTTGTCCCTCATGGCCAAAATGTCCCATTTGCAAGGTCATACGAGCCATGGTGCAGGTAAACCCCCCATTTTTGTGATTCGAAATTACGATCTCATTTTTGCTGAAATTTTTCATGGACATCCGTTAAAACCTTAGCTATAGAGACTGTTGGCGTTCACGGCCAATTTGGCCTATTTTAAAGGTCAAACGAGCCCCAGAGCAGGTAAACCCCACATTTTGCCAATTATCGTGTGCTATAGTCCATGAATTTTTTGGTGATCGAAAATTCCATCCTCATTTTTGCTGAAATTTTTCATGGACATCCGTTGAGACCTTAGTTATAAAGCTAGTTGGCCCTCACGGATAAAACAGTCCATTTTACAGGTCAAACGATCCCCGGAGCAAGTAAACCCCCCCCCCCACTATTTTGTCAATTTTCCTGTGCTATAGTCCATGGAATTTTGGTGATCTAGAATTCCAACCTCATTTTTGCCTAAATTTTTCGTGGTCATTCGTTAAGACTTTAACTATGGATCCAGATGGCCCTCACGGCAAAAATGGCACATTTTCATAGTCAAAGAGCCCAGAGCAGGTAAACCCCCTAATTTTTGATTTTCGTGTGCTATAGTTCACCATCTTTTTGGATGATCTAGGATTTCGACCTCATTTTCTTCGAAAGTTTTCATGGACGTCCATTAAGACCTTAGCTATGGAGTCAGTTGGCCCTCACGGCCAAAACGGCCCATTCTTATGGTCAAACGATCCCCAGAGTAGGTAAACCCCCCATTATTCCTATTTTTGTGTGCTATAGTCCATGGATTTTTTGGTCATCCAGGATTTCGACCTCATTTTTGTTGAAAGTTTTCATGGACGTCCTTTACGACCTTAGATATGGGGCCAGTCGGGTCTCACGGTCAAATCGGCCCATTTTCAAGGTCAAACGATCCCAGAGCAGGTAAACCCCCTATTTTACCGATTTTCGTGTGCTATAGTCCATAGATTTTTTGGTGATTCGAAATTCCGACCTCACTTTTGCTGAAATTTTTTATGGACATCCGTTAAGACCTTAGCTATGGAGCAAGTTGGCCCTCATGGCAAAAAGGGCCTATTTTCAAGATCAAATGATCCCCGGAGCAGGTAAACCCTACTTTTTGCCAATTTTCATTTGCTATAGTCAATGGATTTTTTTGTAATCCAAAATTCTAATCTTATTTTTACCAAAATTATTCATAGACGTTTGTTAAGACCTTAACTGTAGATCCAGTTGGCTGTCACAGCTAAAACAACCTATTTTAATGGTCAAACGATACCTGGAGTAGGTAAACCCCCCTTTTTTGTGTGCTATAGTCCATGGATTTTTTGGTGATCCAGAATTTCGACCTCATTTTTGTTGAAATTTTTCATGGACGTCCATTAAGACCTTAGGTATGGAGATTATTGGCATTCACGGCCAAAAAGACCCATTTTCAAGGTCGACTGAACCCAGGAAAAGGTAGACACCCCATTTGCCGATTTGTTATGCTATAATTCACTATCTTTTTTGGTGATCTGAAATTGTGACCTCATTTATGATTAAATTTTCATGGACATCTATTATGACCTTAGCAATGGAGACAGATAGCCCTCACGACTAAACAGCCCATTTTCAAGGTCAAACGAGACCCGGAGCTGGAAAACCCCTCATTTTGCCGATTTTCGTTTGCTGTAGTTCACCATCTTTTTATGTGATCCATAATTCCGATCCCATTTTTGCTAAAATTTTTCATGGATGCCCGTTAAGACCTTAGCTATGGAGGCAGTTGGCCTTAACGTCCAAAACGGCCCATTTTCAAGGTCAAACGAGCCCCAGAGCAGGTAAAACCCCCATTTTGCCAATTTTCGTGTGCTGTACTTCAACATCTTTTTTGTGATCCAAAATTGTTACCTCATTTTTGCCAAAAATTTCATGGTTGTCCGTTCACACCTTAGCTATGGAGCCAATTGGCCCTCACGGCCAAAACGGCCCATTTTCAAGGTCAAACAAGCCACAATACAGGTAAACCCCCTATATTTCGATTTTCCAGTGCTATAGTCCATGGATTTTTTGGTGATCGAGAATTC
The DNA here is from genome assembly GCA_035578085.1 of Solanum pinnatisectum. Taxonomy (NCBI): domain Eukaryota; kingdom Viridiplantae; phylum Streptophyta; class Magnoliopsida; order Solanales; family Solanaceae; genus Solanum; species Solanum pinnatisectum. The sequence continues at coordinate 178,488 of CM069085.1, read as the reverse complement.
TGACCACATTTTTGCTGAAATTTTTCATGGATGTCCGTAGCCACGGAGCAGGTAAACTCACTATTTTATCGATTTTCGTGTGCTATAGTCCATGGATTTTTTGGTGATCCGAAATTTCGATCTCATTTCTACTGAAATTTTTTATGAACGTCTGTTAAGACCTTACCTACAGAGCCAGTTGTCCCTCATGACCAAAACGGCCCATTTTCAAGGTCAAATGAGCTTCGGAACAGGTAAACCCCCCCCCCCCTGTTTTGCCGATTTTCGTATGTCATAGTATTGGATTTTTTGGTTATCCAAAATTTTGACCTAATTTTAACCAAAATATTTCATGGACGTCTGTTAAGATCTTAGCTATGGAGCCAGTTGGCCCTCACGGCCAAAACGACCCATTTTTTAGGTCAAACAAGCCCTGGAGATGGTAAATCCCCCATTTTGCCAATTTTCATACGCTATAGTGCATTGATTTTTTGGTGTTCCAAAATTCGGACCTCATTTTTGCCAAAATTTTTCATATATATATGTTAAGACCTTACCTATGGAGCCAGTTGGCCCTCATGGCCAAAACGATCCATTTTCAAGGTCAAACGAACCCCGGAGCAGGCAAATCCCCAATTTTGCCCATTTTCGTGTGCTATAGTCCATGGATTTTTTAGTGATCCAGAATTTCGATCTCATTTTCGCCAAACTTTTTCATGGATGTCCATTAAGACCTTAGCTATGGAGCTAGTTGGCCCTCACTGCCAAAACGGCCCATTTCCAAGGGTAAACAGGCCCCGAAGCATGTAAATCCCCCATTTTGCCGATTTTCTTATGTTGTTGTTCACCATCTTTTTTTGGTGATCCGAAATTCCGACCTCATTATTGCCGAAATTATTCCTGGACATCCATTATGACCTTAACTATGGAGCCAGTTGGCCCTCACAGCCAGAACGCCCCATTTTCAATGTAAAATAAGCCACGGAGCATGTAAACCCCCCATTTTGCCATTTTTCATGTGCTATAGTACATGGATTTTTTTAATGATCTAGAATTTTGACCTCATTTTTGTCAAAATTTTTCACGGACATCCATTAAGACCTTAGCTATGGAGCCAGTTGGACCTCACGGCCAAGACATCCCATTTTCAAGGTCAAACGAGCCCCGGAGCAAGTAAATGCCTTATTTTTCTAATTTTCATGTGCTATAGTCCATGGATTTTTTGGTGATCCAAATTTCCGACCTCATATTTGCCAAAATTTGTCATGGACATCCGTTCAGACCTTAGGTATGGAGCCAGTTGGCCATCATGGACTAAACAACCTATTTTAAAGGTCAAACGAACCTCGGAGCAGGTAAACCCCCCATTTTACTGATTTTCGTGTGTTATACTCCATGGATTTTTTGCTGATCCGAAATTTAAACCTAATTGTTGCTGAAATTTTTCATGGACGTCTGTAAAGACCATAGCTATGGAGTCAATTGGCCCTCTCTGCAAAAATGGCCCATTGTCAAGGTGAAACGATCCCCTGAGCAGGTAAACCCCTGATTTTGCCAATTTTTGTGTGCTATAGTTTATGATTTTTTTGGTGATCTAGAATTTCGACCTCATTTTTGCCGAATTTTTTGATGGACATCAGTTAAGACCTTAGCTATCAAGCCAGTTGGCCCTCACGGCTAAAACGACCCATTTTCAAAGTCAAACGAGCCCCGAAGCTAGTAAAGCCCCTATTTTACCGATTTTTGTGTGTTATAGTTCATGAATTTTTTGGTGCTATGGAATTCCGACCTCATTTTTACCAAAATTTTTCATGGTTGTTTGTTAAGACCTTAGTTATGGAGCTAGTTGGCCTTCACGGCCAAAACGGCCCATTTTCAAGGTCAAACAAATCCCAGAGCAGGTAAACCACCCATTTTCCTAATTTTCGTGTGCTATAGTCTATGGATTTTTTGTTGATCCAGAAATTCGACCTCATTTTAGCTGAATTTTTTCATAGACATCTTTTAAGACGTAAGCTATCTAGCCAGTTGGCCCTCACGGCTTAAACGAGGCATTTTCGAGGTCAAACGAGCCTCGGATCAGGTAAATCCCCCATTTCGCTGATTTTCGTGTGCTATAGTTCATGGATTTTTTTGTGATCTAGAATTCTGACCTCCTTTTTACCAAAATTTTTCATGGACATCTGTTAAGACCTTAGCTATGGAACCAATTGGCCCTCACGGCAAAAACAACCCATTTTCAAGGTCAAATGAGCCCCGGAGCAGGTAAACCCCCCATTTTGTCGATTTTTGTGTGCTATAGTTCACCATCTCTTTATGTGATCCGTAATTCTGACCTCATTTTTACCAAAATTTTTCATAGAGGTCTGTTAAGACCTTATCTATGGAGCCAGTTGGGACTCACAACAAAAATGGCCCATTTTCAAGGTCGAACGAGCCCCGGAGCAGGTAAACCCCCCATTTTATTGATTTTTGTGTGCTATAGTCCATGAATTTTTTGGTGATCTAGAATTCCGACCTCATTTTTGCCGAAATTTTTCATAGACATCCATTATGACCTTAGATATGGAGCAAGTTGGCCCTCACGGCGAAAACGACCCATTTTCAAGGTCAAACGATTCTCGGAGCAGGTAAACCCCCCATTTTACCAATTTTCATGTGTTATAGTTCACCATATTTTTATGTAATCCAAAATTTTCAAACCTCATTTTTGCCGAAATTTTTCATGTACGTCCATTTAAACCATAGCTATGGAGCTAGTTGGCCCACTCGGCCAAAACAACCCATTTTCATTGTCAAACGACCCTCGAAGTCGGTAAACCCCGTATTTTGCTGATTTTTGTGTACTATAGTCCATGGATTTTTTGGTGATCCAAAATTCTCACCTCATTTTTGGTGAAATTATTCATGGACGTTCGTTAAGACCGTAGCTATGGAGCCAATTGGCCCTCACGGTTAAAACCGCCCATTTTCAAGGTCAAAAAAGCTCTGGAGCACGTGAACCCCAAATTTTGTCAATTTTCGTGTGCTATAATGCATGGATTTTTTGGTGATCAAGAATTTCAACCTCATTTTTGCCAAAAGTTTTCATGGACATCCGTTAAGACCTTAGCTATGGAGCCAGTTAGCCCTCACGGCCAAAACCACCCATTTTCAAGGTCAAACGAGCCCTGGAGTAGGTAAACCCCCTATTTTGCCGATTTTCATGTGCTATAGTCAATAAATTTTTTTGGTGATCAAAATTTTCGACCTCATTTTTTCCAAAATTTTTCATGGACATCCGTTAAGACCTTAGCTATGGATCCAGTTGTCCCTCACAGCCAAAACAACCCATTTTCAAGGTTAAACGACCCTCGGAGTAGGTAATCCCCATTTTACCGATTTTCGTGTGCTATAGTTCACCATCTTTTTAGATGATCCGGAATTCCGATCGCATTTTTGCCAAAATTTTTCATGGACATCCGTTAAGACCTTAGTTGTGGAGCTAGTTGGCCCTCACGGCCAAAACGTCCCATTTTCAAGGTCAAACGAGCCCCGGAGCAAGTAAACCCCTTATTTTGCCAATTTTCATGTGCTATAGACCATAGATTTTTTGGTGATCCGGAATTCCAACCTTATATATGCCGAAATTTATCATAGACGTCTATTAAGACCTTAGCTATCGAGTCAGTTGGCCCTCATGGCCAAAACGACCCATTTTAAAGGTCAAACGAGTCTCGGAGCAGGTAAATCCTCCATTTTGCTGATTTTCGTGTGTTATATTCCATGGATTTTTTGGTGATCTGGAATTCCAACCTATTTTTTGCTGAAATTTTTCATAGACGTTAGTAAAGACCTTAGTTATGTATCAAATTAGCACTCACTGCCAAAACGGCCCATTTTCAAGGCCCCGGAGCAGGTAAACCCCACATTTTGCCTATTTTCGTGTGCTATAGTCCATGGATTTTTTGGTGATCCAGAATTTCGACCTCATTTTTGCCAAATTTTTTCATTGACGTCCTTTAAGACCTTAACTATCGAGGTAGATGGCATTCACTGCTAAAACGGCCCATTTTGAAGGTCACATGAACCCCGCAGTAGGTAAACCCCCATTTTACCAATTTTCGTATGCTATATTTTATAGATTTTTTGGTGATCCAGAATTCCCCACATTTTTAAAAAAAAATTCATGGACGTGTCTTAAGACCTTCACAATGGAGCCAATTGGCCCTCATGGCGAAAACGACCCATTTTCAAGTTTAAAGGAGCCTTGGAGCAGGTAAACCCCCCATTTTGATGATTTTCGTGTGCTATATAGTCCATGAATTTTTTGGTGATCTAGAATTCTGACCTTATTTTTGCTGAAATTTTTTATGGACATCAATTAAGAACTTAGCTATAGAGCCTATTGGCCCTTACGACTGAAAGGGCCCATTTACAAGGTCAAATGAGCCCCAGAGCAGGTAAACCCCCCATTTTGCCGATTTTCTTTTGCTATAGTCCATGGATTTTTTGGTGATACTGAATTCCAACCTCATTTTTGCAAAAATTTTTCATGGATGTCCATTAAGACCTTAGTTATGGAGACAGTTTGTATCACGAACAATAAGACCCATTTTCAAGGTCAAATTAGCCCTAGAGCAAGTAAACCTCTTATTTTGCCGATTTTTGTGTGCTATAGTCCATGGAGTTTTTGGTGATCCGAAATTCCGACCTCGTTTATTCTGAAAATTTTCATAGACATCCATTAAGACCTTAGTTATGGAGCCAGTTGGCCCTCACAGCTAAAATGGCCCATTTTTAAGGTCAAACAATCCCCGGAGAAGGTAAACCCCCCATTTTACCGATTTTTGTGTGCTATAGTTCACCATCTCTTTATGTGATACTGAATTCCGACCTCATTTTTGCTGAAATTTTTCATCGGTGTCCGTTAAAACCTTAGCTATGGAGTCAGTTGGCCCTCACAGCTAAAACAGCCCATTTTCAAGGTCAAACAAGCCCCGGAGAAGGTAAACCTCCCATTTTACCAATTTTCGTGTGCTATAGTCCATGAATTTTTTGGTGATCCAGAATTCCGACCTCATTTTTGCCTAATTTTTTCATGGACGTTCGTTAAGAGCTTAGCTATGGATCCAGTTGGCCATCACGGCTAAAACGGCCCAATTTCAAGGTCAAACGAGCCACGGAGCAGGTAAACGCCTCATTTAGCCGATTTTCATATGCTATAGTACATGAATTTTTTTGTGATCCAGAATTTCGACCTTATTTTTGCCAAAATTTTTCATGTACGTCCGTTAAGACCTTAGCTATAGAGCCAGTTGGCCCTTATGGCCAATTTTGGCCCATTTTAAAGATCAAACGAGCCCCGAAGTAGGTAAACCCCATATTTTGTAGATTTTCGTGTGCTATAGTCCATGGATTTTTTGGTGATCCAAAATTTTGCCCTTATTTTCACTAAAGTTTTTCATGAACATATGTTAAGACCTTAGTTGTGGAGCTAATTGGCCCTCACGGCTAAAACAGCCCATTTTTTAGGTCAAACGATCCACGGAGCAGGTAAACCCTCATTTTGCCGAGTTTCATGTGCTATAGTCCATGGAATTTTGGTGATCCCGAATTTCAACCTCATTTTTGCCATAATTTTTTATGGTCATCCGTTAAGACTTTAACTATAGATCCAGATGGCACTCACGGCAAAAAGGGCCCATTTTCACGGTCATAGAGCCCCGGAGTAGGTAAACCCCCTATTTTGTCAATTTTCGTGTGCTATAGTCCATGGATTTTTTGGTGATCCAGAATTTCGACCTTATTTTTGCCCAAACATTTCTTGGACGTCCGTTAAGACCTTAGCTATGGAGACAGTTGGTCCTCAAGGTCAAAACGACCCAATTTCAAGGTCAAATGATACCCGAAAACCCCCCATTTTGCCTATTTTCGTGTGCTATAGTTCATCATCTCTTTTGGTGATATCGAATTTCGACCTCATATTTGCCAAAAATTTTCATATACATCTGTTAAGACCTTAGCTATGGAGCAAGTTGCCTCTCACGGCAAAAACACCCATTTTCATGGTCAAACAAGCCCTGTGCAGGTAAATCCCCCATTTTATTGATAGTCGTGTGCTATAGTACATGAATTTTTTGGTGCTCTATAATTTCGGCCTCATTTTTCATGAAATTTTTAAGGACATACATTAAGATCTTAGCTATGGAGCCAGTTGCCCGTCACGGCAATAACTGTCCATTTTCAAGATCAAATAATCCCTGGAGCTAGTAAACCTCCCATTTTACCAATTTTTGTGTGCTATAGTTCACCATCTATTTTGGTGATCCGAAATTCCGACCTCATTTTTGCCAATATTTTTCATGGACATTCGTTAAAACCTTAGCTATGTACCCGATTGTCCCTCACGGCCAAAACGGCCCATTTTCAAGGTTAAACGAGCCTCTGAGCAGGTAAGGCCCCCATTTTGCCGATTTTCGTGTGCTATAGTCCGTGGATTTTTTTGTTATTCGGAATTTCAGCCTTATTTTTGCCAAAATTTTTCATACACGTCCGATAAGACCTTAGCTATGGAGCCTGTTCGCCAACACAGCTATAACAACCCATTTTCAAGGTCAAACGAGCCTAGAAGCAGGTAAATCCCATATTTTGCCAATTTTTACGTGCTATAGTCCATGTGTCTTTTCGTGATTCAAAATTCTGACCTCATTTTTGTCAAAATTTTTCTTGGACGTCCATTAATACCTTAGCTATGGAGTCAGTTGTCCCTCACGGCCAAAATGGTCCATTTGCAAGGTCATATGAGCCCTGGTGCAGGTAAACCCCCCATTTTATCAATTTTCGTGTGCTATAGTCCATGGATTTTTTTGTGATCCAAAATTTCGACCACATTTTTTTAAAAAATTTTCATAGACATCCGTTAAGACCTTAGCTATAGAGACAATTGGCATTCACAGCCAATTTGGCCCATTTTAAAGTTCAAACGAGCCCCGGAGCAGGTAAACCCCACATTTGGCCGATTTTCGTGTGCTATAGTCCATCAATTTTTTGGTGATCCAAAATTTCGTTCTCATTTTTGCTGAAATTTTCATGGACATCAGTTAAGACCTTAGTTATAGAGCTAGTTGGCCCTCACGGATAAAACAACCCATTTTATAGGTCAAACGATCCCCGGAGCAGGTAAACCGCCCTCCATTTTGCTGATTTTCGTGTGCTGTAATGCATGGAATTTCAGTGATCTTTCTTTCTGACCTCATTTTTTGCCTAAATTTTTCATGGTCATTCGTTAAGACTTTAGCTATGGATCCAGATAGCCCTCACGGCAAAAACGACCCATTTTCACGGTCAAAGAGCCCAGAGCAGGTAAACCCCCATTTTTCTATTTTCGTGTGCTATAGTTCACCATCTTTTTGTATGATCCAAGATTTCGACCTCATTCTCTTCGAAATTTTTCATGAACGTCCGTTAAGACCTTAGCTATGGAGCCAATTGGCCCTCACGGCCAAAACGGCCCATTTTTATGGTCAAACGAGCCCCACAGCAGGTAAACCCCCATTTTGTCTATTTCATGTGCTATAGTCCATGGATTTTTTTGTGATCCACGATTCCGACCTCATATTTGCCAAAAGTTTTCATGGACGTCCGTTAAGACCTTAGTTGTGGGGCCAGTTGGCCCTGACGGCCAATTCAGCTCATTTTCAAGCTCAAACGAGTCCAGAGCAGGTAAACCCCCTATTTTGCTGATTTTCGTGTGCTATAGTCCATGGATTTTTTGGTGATCCAAAATTTCGACCTTATTTTTGCTAAAAAATTTGATGGACGTCCGTTAAGACCTTAGCTATGGAGCAAGTTGGCCCTCACGGCAAAAAGGGGCTATTTTCAAGATCAAATGATCCCCGGAGCAGGTAAACCCCCCATTTTGCCAATTGTCATGTGCTATAGTCAATGAATTTTTTGGTAATCCAAAATTCCAATCTCATTTTTACCAAAATTTTTCATAGACGTCCGTTAAGACCTTAACTGTGGAGCCAGTTGGGCTTCACAGCTTAAACAGCCTATTTTAAAGGTCAAACAATCCCCGGAGTAGGTAAACGCCCCATTTTGCCAATTTTTGTGTGCTATAGTCCATGGATTTTTTGGTAATCCCGAATTTCGATCTCATTTTTGCCTAAATTTTTCATGGACGTCCGTTAAGACCTTAGGTATAGAGTTTGCTAGCCCTCACAGCCAAAACGATTCATTTTCAAGGTCGACTGAACCTAGGAGAAGGTAGACACCCCATTTGCCAATTTTTGTATGCTATAATTCACCATCTTTTTTGGTGATCCAGAATTCTAACCTCATTTATGATGAAATTTTCATGGACATATATTAAGATCTTAGCAATGGAGTCAGTTGGCCCTCACGACCAAAACGGTCCATTTTCAAGGTCAAATGAGCCCTTAATCAGGTAAACCCCCATTTTGCTAATCTTCGTGTGCTATTATAATGCATGGATTTTTTGGTGATCCATCATTCCGACCTTATTTTTGCCAAAATTTTTCATGGAGGTCCATTAAGAACTTTGCTATGGATCCAGTTGGACCTCATGGTAAAAACGGACCATTTTACAGGTCAAACGAGCCCAGAGCACGTAAACCCACCCATTTTTTTATTTTCGTGTGCTATAGTTCTCCATCTTTTTTGGTGATCCAGAATTTCGACCTCATTTTTGCTGAAACTTTTCATGGACGTCCGTTAAGACCATAGCTATAGAGCCAGTTGTCCCTCACAGCCAAAACGGCCCATTTTCAAGGTCAAACAAACCCGGAGCAAGTAATCCCCCCATTTTGCCTATTTTCGTGTGCTATAGTTCCCAATCTTTTTTGGTGATCCGGAATTCTTACCTCATTTTTGCCAAAAAATTTTGTGGACGTTTGTTAAGACCTTTGATATGGAGCCAGTTTGCCCTCATGGACAAAACGGCCCATTTTGCAGGTCAAACAAATTGATGAGAAGGTAAACCCAACAATTTGCCAATTTTTGTGTGCTATAGTCCCTGAAATTTTTTTGTGATCTGGAATTTCGACCTCATATTTGTCAAATATTTTCATGGATGTTCGTTAAGACCTTAGCTATAGAGCTAGTTGGCCCTCACGGCCAAAATGCCCCATTTTAAAGGTCAAATGAGCCATTTAAAGGTGAAACGAGCCTCGAAGCAGGTAAAACCCACATTTTGACGATTTTCGTGTGCTATAGTCAATGGATTTTTTAGTGATTCAAAATTTTGTCCTCATTTTTGTTGAAATTTTTCATGGACATCAATTAATACCTTAGCTATGGAGCTAGTTGTCCCTCATGGCTAAAACGGACCATTTTATAGGTCAAACGATCCCTGGAGCAGGTAAACTGCCCATTTTGCTGATTTTTATGTGTTATAGTCCATGGAATTTTGATGATCCAGAATTTCAAGCTCATTTTTATCGAAATTTTTCACAGTAGTCCGTTAAGACTTTATTTATGGATCCAGATGGCACTCACGGCAAAAAGGGCCCATTTTCAAGGTCAAATAGCCCAGAGCGTAAACCCCCTATTTTTTGATTTTCGTGTGCTATAGTTCACCATCTTTTTGGGTGATCCAGGATTTTGACCTCATTTTCTCCAAAAATTTTCATGGACGTCCTTTAATACCTTAGCTATGGAGCCAGTTGGCCCTCAAGGCCAAAACAGACTATTTTCATGGTCAAACGAGCCCCAGAGCTGGTAAACCCTCCCTATTTTTCCTATTTTCGTGTGCTATATAGTCCATGAATTTTTTGGTGATCCAAGATTCCAACCTCATTTTTGCCAAAAATTTTTGTGGATGTCCATTAAGACCTTAGCTTTGGAGCCAGTTGGCCCTCATGGCCAAATCGGCCCATTTTCATGGTCAAATGAGCCCCAGAGTAGGTAAACCCCCCATTTTGCCTACTTTAATGTGCTACAGTCCATGGATTTTTTGGTGATCCGGAATTTCGACCTTATTTTTGTCAAAAATTTTTATAGACGTCCGTTAAAACCTTAGCTATGGAGCAATTTGGCCCTCACGGCCAAAACGACCCATTTTCTAGGTCAAACGATCCTCAGAGCAGGTAAACCCCCCATTTTGCCAATTGTCGTGTACTATAGTCAATGGATTTATTGGTAATACGAAATTTTGATCTCATTTTTGCCGAAATTTTTCATGCACGTCCGTTAAGACATTAATTGAGCAGCCAGTTGGCCCTCATGGCTAAAACAACCCATTTTAAAGGTCAAACGGTCCTCGAAGCTGGTAAACCCCCCAGTTTGCTATTTTTTGGTGATCCAGAATTTCGACCTTATTTTTGCCAAAATTTTTCATAGACGTCCGTTAAGACCTTAGCTGTGGAGCTAGTTGGCCCTCATGGCCAAAACAGCCCACTTTCAAGCTCAACTGAACCCTGGAGAAGGTAGATACCCCATTTTTCGATTTTCGTGTCCTATAATTCACCATCTTTTTTGGTGATCCAGAATTCTAACCTCATTTATGATGAAATTTTCCATGAACGTCCGTTAAGACCTTAGCAATGGAGCCAGTTGGCCCTCACGAGCAAAACGGCCCATTTTCAAGGTCAATTGATCCCCGGAGCAGGTAAACCCCATTTTACCGATTTTTATGTGCTATTATAGTCCATGGATTTTTTGGTGATCTGAAATTCTGACCTTATTTTTATTGAAATTTTTTATAGACATCCGTTAAGACCTTTTCTATGGATCCAGTTGGCCCTCACGGTAAAAACAACCCATTTTACAAGTAAAACGAGCCCCAGAGCAGGTAAACCTCCCATTTTCCGATTTTTGTGTGCTATAGTTCTCCATATTTTTTGGTGATCCAGAATTTTGACCTCATTTTTGCTGAAACTTTTCAGGGACATTCGCTAAGACCTTAGATATGGAGAGAGTTGTCCCTCACGGCCAAAACGACCCATTTTCATGGTCAAACAAACCCGGAGCAAGTAATCTATCCGTTTTGCCTATAGTTCACAATCTTTTTTGGTGAGCTGGAATTCTAACCTCATTTTTGCCAAAATTTTTCATGAAAGTCTGTTAAGACATTAGGTACGGAGCCAGTTGGCCCTCATGGACAAAATGACCCATTTTGATGGGCAAACGAGCTGAGAAGCAGGTAAGCCCTACATTTTGCTGATTTTCGTGTGCTATTGTCCATAAATTTTTTTGTGATCTGGAATTTCGACCTCATTTTTGCCAAACTTTTTCATGGACGTCCATTAAGACCTTAGCTATAGAGCCAATTGACCCTCACGGCTAATTTGGCCCATTTTAAAGGTCAAACGAGCTCCGAAGCAGGTAAACCCTACATTTTGATGATTTTCGTGTGCTATAGGCCATGGATTTTTTGGTGATCCAAAATTCCGTCATCATTTTCACTGAAAATTTTCATAGACATCTGTGAAGATCTTAGCTATGGAGCTAGTTAGCCCTCACGAATAAAACGGCCCATTTTCAAGGTCAAATAATCCCTGGAGCACGTAAACCCCCATTTTGCAAATTTTTGTGTGCTATAGTCCATGAAATTTTAGTGATCCAGAATTTCGACCTCATTTTTGCCAAAATTTTTCATGGTCATCCGTTAAGACTTTAGCTATGGATCCAAATGGCCCTTACGGCGAAAACATCCCATTTTCAAGGCCAAAGAGCCCCAGAGCAGGTAAACCCCCCATTTTTCAATCTTCATGTGCTATAGTTCATCATCTTTTTGGGCGATCAAGGATTTCTACCTCATCTTCACTAAAAATTTTCTTGAATGTCCATTAAGACCTTAGCTATGGAGACAGTTGGCCCTCACGGTCAAAACGATCCATTTTCATGGTCAAACGAGCCCTAGAGTAGGTAAACCCATCATTTTGCCTATTTTCGTGTGCAATAGTCCATGAATTTTTTGGTGATCCAGAATTTCGACCTCAGTTTTGTCGAATTTTTTTATAAATGTACATTAATACCTTAGCTATAGAGCCAATTGGCTCTCACGGTCAATTTGACCCATTTTCAAGGTCAAACGAGCCCCAAAGCAGGTAAACCCCACATTTTGCCAATTTTTGTGTGCTATAGTCTATGGATTTTTTGGTGATCCAAAATTTCGATCTCATTTTTGATGAAATTTTTCATGGATATTCGTTTAGACCTTAGCTATGGAGAAAGTTGGCCCTCACGGCCAAAATGGTCCATTTTCAAGGTCAAACGATTCCAGAGCAAGTAAACCCCCCATTTTTCCAAATTTTCGGGTGCTATAGTCCATGGATTTTTTGATGATCCAGAATTCCGACCTCATATTTGCCGAAATTTTTTCATGGACGTCCATTAAGACCTTAGCTATGAAGCCAGTTTGCCCTCACAGCCAAAACGGCCCATTTTGAAGGTCAAATGAACCCTAGAGCAGGTAAACCCCCATTTTGCCGATTTTCGTGTGCTATAGTTCACTTTTTGGTGATCCAGAATTTCGACCTCATTTTTGCTGAAATTTTTCATAGAAGTCCATTAAGACCTTAACTATGGAGCCAATTGGCCCTCACGGCCAAAACAACCTATTTCAAAGTCAAACGATCCCCGGAGCAGGCAAACCCCCTATTTTACCGATTTTCATGTGCTATAGTCCATGGATTTTTTTGTGATCCAAAATTCTGACCTCATTTTTGTTGAAACTTTTCTTGGACATCCGTTAAGACCTTAGCTATGGAGGCAGTAGATCCTCAAGGCCAAAACGATCCATTTTAAAGGTTAAATGATACTCGGAGCGGGTAAACCCCCCTTTTTGCCTATTTTCGTGTGCTATAGTTCACCATTTTTTTTGGTGATATAGAATTCCGACCTCATTTTTATCAAAATTTTTCATGGACGTACATTAAGACCTTAGCTATGGAGTGAGTTGGCTGTCACGACAAAAATGGCCTACTTTCATGGTTAAATGAGCCTGGTACAGGTAAACCCAACATTTTACTGATAGTTGTGTGCTATAGTACATGGATTTTTTGGTGTTCTGCAATTTCGACCTCATTTTTTATAAAATTTTTCAAGGACATACGTTAAGACCTTAGCTATGGAGCCAATCTAGTAAACCCCCCATTTTACCAATTTTCGTGGGCTATAGTTCACTATCTGTTTTGGTGATCCGGAATTCCGATCTCATTTTTGCCAAAATATTTCATGGATATCTGTTATGACCTTAACTGTGGAGCCAGTTCTCCTCAAAGCCAAAACGGTCCATTTTAAAGGTTAAACAAGCCTCGGAGCAGGTAAACCCCCAATTTATCGATGTTTGTGTGCTATAGTCCATGGATTTTTTGGTGATCCGTAATTCCAACTGCATTTTTGCAGAAATTTTTCATGGACATCCATTAAGACCTTAGCTATGGAGCCAGTTGGCCTTCACGACCAAAACGACCCATTTTCAAAGTCAAACGAGCCCAGAGCAGGTAAACCCCTTATGCCAATTTTCATGTGCTATAGTCCATGGATTTTTTGGTGATCCAGAATTTCGACATCATTTTTGCCAAACTTATTCATGGATGTCCTTTAAGACCTTAGATATGGAGCTAATTGGCCCTCAAGGCCAAAATGGCCCATTTTCAAGGTCAAACAAACCCGGAGCAGGTAAACCTCTCATTTTGCCATTTGTGTGCTGTAATTCACCATCTTTTTATGTGATCCGTAAGTTCGACATCAGTTTTGCCAAAATTTTTTATAGACGTTCGTTAAGACCTTAGCTATGGAACCAGTTGGCCCTAACGTCCAAAACGGCCCATTTTAATGGTCAAACGAGCCCTAGAGCAGGTAAACCCCCCATTTTGCCCATTTTAGTGTGCTATACTTCAACATCTTTTTTGATAATCTGGAATTCTTACATCATTTTTGCCAAAAAATTTCATGGACGTCCGTTAAAACCTTAGCTATAGAGTCAGTTGGCCCTTACGGTCAAAACGGCCCATTTTCAAGGTCAAACGAGACCCAGAGCAGGTAAACCCCCCATTTTGCCGATTTTCGTGTGTTGTAGTTCACCATCTTTTTATGTGATCCGTAATTCCAATCTCATTTTCGCTAAAATTTTTCATGGACGTCTGTTAAAACCTTAGTTATGGAGGCAGTTAGCCCTAATGTCCAAAATGGCCCATTTTCAAGGTCAAACGAGCCTAGAGCAGGTAAAACCCCTATTTTGCCGATTTTCGTGTGCTATACTTAAATATCTTTTTTTGTGATCCAAAATTCTTACCACATTTTTGCCAAAAATTTCATGGACATCCGTTGACACCTTAGCTATGGAGCGAGTTGGCCCTCACGGCCAAAACGGCCCATTTTCTAGGTCAAATGAGCCACAGAGCAGGTAAACCCCTATATTTTGATTTTTCTGTGCTATAGTCCATGGATTTTTTGGTGATCTAGAACTCTGACCTCATTTTTGCCAAAAATTTTCATAGAAGTCCTTTAAGACCTTAGGTATGGAGCCATTTGGCCCTCACAAACGACCCATTTTCAAGGTCAAACGAGCCACAGAGTGGGTAAACCCCTCATTTTGCCCATTTTTGTGTGTTATAGTCCATGGATTTTTTGGTGATTCAGAATTTCGACCTTAATTTTGCTGAAATTTTTCATGGACGTCCATTAAGATCATACCAACGGAGCCAGTTGTCCCTCATGACCAAAACAGCCCATTTTCAAGGTCAAATAAGCCCCGGAGCAGGTAAACCCCCCGTTTTGCCGATTTTCGTATGTTATAGTCGATGGATTTTTTGGTGATCCAAAATTTTGACCTTATTTTTGCCAAAATATTTCATAGATGTTTGTTAAGATCTTAGCTATGGAGACAGTTAGCCCTCACGGCCAAAACGGCCCATTTTCAAGGTCAAACTCACCTCGGAGCAAGAAAACCCCCCATTTTGCCCATTTTCGTATGCTATAGTCCATGAATTTTTTAGTGATCCAGAATTTTGACCTCATTTTCGCCAAACTTTTTCATGGATGTCCATTAAGACCATAGCTACGGAGCCAGTTGGCCCTCATAGCCAAAACGGCCCATTTCCAAGGTCAAACGAGCTCAGAAGCATGTAAATCCCCCACTTTGTCGATTTTCATGTGTTGTTGTTCACTATCTTTTTTGATGATCCGGAATTTCGACCTTCTTTTTGCCAAAATTATTCCTGGACATCCATTAAGACCTTAGCTATAGAGCCAGTTGGCCCTCATAGCCAAAACGCCCCATTTTCAAGGTAAAATGAGCCACAAAGCATGTAAACCCCCCATTTTGCCGTTTTTCGTGTGCTATAGTGCATGAATTTTTTAATGATCCAGACTTTCGATCTCATTTTTGTCAAAATTTTTCATGGACATCAATTAAGACCTTAGCTTTGGAGCCAGTTGGACCTCACGGCCAAAACGTCTCATTTTCAGGGTCAAACGAGCCCCACAGCAGGTAAACACCTTATTTTGCTAATTTTTGTGTGCTATAGTCCATGGATTTTTTGGTGATCCTAATTTTCGACCTCATATTTGCCAAAATTTGTCATGGACGTTTGTTCAGACCTTAGCTATGGAGCCATTTAGCTCTCATGGCCTAAACGGCCCATTTTAAAGGTCAAACGAACCCCAGAGCAGGTAACCCCCCATTTTGCTGATTTTCGTGTGTTATACTCCATGAATTTTTTACTGATCCGAAATTCAAGCCTCATTTTTCTACAAATTTTTCATGCACGTCTGTAAAGACCTTAGCTATGGAGTCAATTGGCCATCACTGCCAAAACGGCCCATTGTCAAGATGAAACAAGCTCCGGAGTAGGTAAACCCTTGATTTTGCCAATTTTCGTGTGCTATAGTCCATGGTTTTTTTGGTGATCTAGAATTGCGACCTAATTTTTACTGAATTTTTTGATGGACGTCGGTTAAGACCTTAGCTATCGAGCCAGTTGGCCCTCACGGCTAAACTGACCCATTTTCAAGGTCAAACGATCCCTGGAGCTGGTAAAGCCCCCATTTTGCCCATTTTTGTGTGCTATAGTTCATGGATTTTTTAGTGATCCAAAATTCCGATCTCATTTTTACAAAAATTATTCATGGTTCTTTGTTAAGACCTTAGCTATGGAGCTAGTTGGCCTTCACGGCCAAAACGACCAATTTTCAAGGTCAAACGAACCCCAGAGCAGGTAAACCACCCATTTTGCTAATTTTCGTTCGCTATATTCCATGTATTTTTTGGTGATCCAAAAATCAAACCTTATTTTAGCTGAATTTTTTCATAGACATCTTTTAAGACCTAAGCTATCGAGCCAGTTATCCATCACGGCAAAACAGAGGCATTTTCGAGGTCAATTGAGCCCCGAATCGCGTAACCCCACCATTTTGCTAATTTTCGTGTGCTATAGTTCATGAATTTTTTGTGATCTGAAATTTCGACCTCCTTTTTACCAAAATTATTCATAGACGTCTGTTAAGACCTTAGCAATGGAACCAATTGACCCTCACGGCAAAAATGGCCCATTTTCAAGGTCAAACGAGCCCTGGAGCAGGTAAACCCCCCATTTTGCCTATTTTTGTGTGCTATAGTTCAGCATCTCTTTATGTGATATGTAATTCCGACCTCATTTTTACCAAAATATTTCATGGAGGTCTGTTAAGACCTTATCTATGGAGCCAGTTGGCCCTCACAATCAAAACGACCCATTTTCAAGGTCAAACAAGCCCCAGAGCAGGTAAACCCCCTATTTTATTGATTTTCGTGTGCTATAAACCATAAATTTTTTGGTGATCCAGAATTCCGACCTCATTTTTGTCAAAATTTTTCATGGACATCCATTATGACCTTAGCTATGGAGCAAGTTGGCCCTCACGGCCAAAATGACCCAGTTTCAAGGTCAAACGATTCTCAGAGTAGGTAAACCCCCCATTTTGCCGATTTTCGTATGCTATAGTTCACCATATTTATATGTGATCCGGAATTCAAACCCCATTTTTGCCAAAATTTTTCATGGACGTTCGTTAAGACCTTTGCTAGGGAGCTAGTTATCCCACTCAGCTAAAACGACCCATTTTCAACGTCAAACGACCCTCGGAGTTGGTAAACCCCCGATTTTGCTGATTTTCGTGTACTATAGTCCATGGATTTTTTGGTGATCCGAAATTCTAACCTTATTTTTCGTGAAATTATTCATGGACGTTCGTTAAGACTGTAGCAATGGAGCCAATTGGCCCTCACGGTTAAAACTGCCCACTTTCAAGGTCAAAAAAGCTCTGGAGCACATAAACCCCTCATTTTGCCAATTTTTGTGTGCTACAATGCATGGATTTTTTGGTGATCTAGAATTTCGATCTCATTTTTGCCAAAATTTTTCATGGACATCCGTTAAGACCTTAGCTGTGGAGCCAGTTGACCCTCACGGCCAAAACCACCCATTTTTAAGGTCAAACAAGCCCCGGAGTAGGTAAACCCCCCATTTTACCGATTTTTGTGTGCTATAGTCTATGGATTTTTTGGTGATCCAAAATTCTGACCTCATTTTTGCTAAAATTTTTCATGGACATCCGTTAAGACCTTAGCTATGGATCTAGTTGTCCCTCACAGCCAAAACGACCCATTTTCAAGGTCAAATGACCCTCGGAGTGGGTAATCCCCTATTTTGTTGATTTTCTTGTGCTATTCACCATATTTTTAGGTGATCCAGAATTCCGAATGCATTTTTGCCAAAATTTTTCATGGACATTCGTTAAGACTTTAGCTGTGGAGCTAGTTGGCCCTCACGGCCAAAATGTCCCATTTTCAAGGTCAAACGAGCCTCGGAGCAGGTAAACCCCTTATTTTGCCAATTTTCGTGTGCTATAGACCATGAATTTTTTGGTGATCCAAAATTTGGACCTCATATATGCCAAAATTTGTCATGGACGTCCGTTAAGACCTTAGCTATGGAGCCAGTTGGCCCTCATGGCCAAAACGGCCCATTTTAAAGGTCAAACAAGCCCTAGAGCAGGTAAATCCTTGATTTTGCTAATTTTCGTGTGTTATAGTCCATGGATATTTTTGTGATCTGGAATTCCAACCTAATTTTTGCTTAAATTTTTCATGGATGTTAGTAAAGACCTTAGCTATGTATAAAATTGGCACTCACTGCCAAAACGTCCCATTTTCAAGCCCCCGAAGCAGGTAAACCCCCCATTTTGCCCATATTCGTGTGCTATAGTCAATGGATTTTTTGGTGATCCAGAATTCCGACCTCATTTTTGCCAAATTTTTTTATGGACATCCGTTAAGACCTTAACTATCGAGCTAGTTGGCATTCATGGCTAAAACGGCCAATTTTGAAGGTCAAATGAACCCCGGAGCAGGTAAACCCCCATTTTGCCGATTTTTCTGTGCTATATTTTATGGATTTTTTGGTTATACAGAATTCCCCACATTTTTACAAAAAAATTTCATGGACATCTGTTAAGACCTTCACTATGGAGCCAATTGGCCCTCATGGCCAAAACGACCCATTTTAAAGGTTAAACGAGCCCTGGAGCATGTAAACCCCCTATTTTACCGATTTTCATGTGCTATATAGTCCATGAATATTTTGGTGATCTAGAATTCTGACCTTAATTTTGCCAAAATTTTTCATGGACATCCATCAAGTTCTTAGCTATGGAGCCAATTGGCCCTCACGGCTAAAAGGGTCCATTTTCAAGGTCAAACGAGCCCCAGAGCAGGTAAACCCCCCATTTTACCAATTTTTGTGTGCTATAGTCCATGAATTTTTTGGTGATCCGAAATTCCAGCCTCATTTTTACAAAATTTTTTCATGGACGTCCATTAAGACCTTAGCTATGGAGACAGTTTGCCATCATGGACAATACAACCCATTTTCAAGGTCAAACGAGCCTTGGAGCAGGTATACCTCCTATTTTGCAGATTTTCGTGTGCTATAATCCATGGATTTTTAGGTAATCCAAAATACCGACCTCATTTATTCCAAAATTTTTCATGGACGTCCATTAAGACCTTAGTTATGGAGCCAGCTGGCCCTCACAGCTAAAATGGCCCATTTTCAAGGTCAAACGATCCCCGGAGCAGGTAAACCCCCCATTTTGCCGATTTTTGTGTGCTATAGTTTACCATCTTTTTATGTGATCCATAATTTCGACCTTATTTTTGCTAAAATTTTTCATGGACATCCGTTAAGACCTTAGCTATGGCGCCGGTTGTCCCTCACGTCTAAAATGCCCCATTGTCAAGGTCAAACGAGCCCCGGAGTAGGTAAACCCCCCATTTTGCCGATTCTCATGTGCTATACTTCAACATTTTTTTGGTGATCCGGAATTCTCACCTCATTTTTGCCAAAAATTTCATGGACGTCCGTTAAAACGTTGGCTATTGAGCCAGTTGACCCTCACAGCCAAAACGGCCCATTTTCAAGGTCAAACAAGCCACGGAGCAGGTAGACCCCTTATTTTGCCAATTTTCATGTGTTATAGTCCATGGATTTTTTGGTGATCGAATTCCGACCTCACATTTACTAAAATTTGCCATGGACTTCCGTTAAGACATTAGTTATGGATCCAGTTGGCCCTCATGGCCAAAATGGCCCATTTTAAAGGTCAACCGAGCCCCGGAGCAGGTAAATCCCCTATTTTGCTTATTTTCGTGTGTTATAGTCCATGTTTTTTGGTGATCCAAAATTCCAACCTCATTTTTGCCAAAAAATTTTCATGGACGTTAGTAGAGACCTTAGCTATGAAGCCAATTGGCCCTCACTACCAAAACGGCCTATTTTCAAGGTCAAACAAGCCCTGGAACGAGTAAACCCCCCAATTTAGCAATTTTCGTGTGCTATAGTCCATGGATTTTTTGGTGATCCAGAATTTCGACTTCATTTTTGCCAAAATTTTTCATGGACGTCTGTTAAGACCTTAGCTATCGAGCCAGTTGGCTCTCACAGCTAAAACGGCCCATTTTCAAGGTCAAATGAACCTAGAGAGGGTAAACCCCCCATTTTGCCGATTTTCGTGTGCTATAGTTTATGGACTTTTTGGTTATACGGAATTTCGATCATATTTTTCACAAAATTTTTCATGGACATCTGTTATGACCTTCAATATGGAGCCAGTTGACCCTCATGGCCAAAACAACCCATTTTCAAGGTCAAACGAGCCTTGGAGCAAGTAAACCCCCCATTTTGCAAATTTTCGTATGCTATATAGTCAATTAATTTTTTGGTGATCTAGAATTCCGACATCATTTTTGCCAAAATTATTCATGGACATTCGTTAAGACCTTCGCTATAGAGCCACTTAACCCTCACAACCAAAATGGTCCATTTTCAAGGTCAAACGATCCCCGTAGCAGGTAAACCCCCGTTTTACCAATTTTTGTGTGCTATATAGTCCATGAATTTTTTGGGGATCATGAATTCCGAACTCATTTTTGTCAAAATTTTTCATGGATATCCGTTAAGACCTTAGTTATGGAACCAATTGGCCCACACGGCAAAAATGGCCCATTTGCGAGGTCAAACGAGCCCCCGAGGAGGTAAATCTCTAATTTTGCCAATTTTTGTACGCTATAGTTCATAGATTTTTTAGTGATCCAGAATTCCAACCTCATTTTTGCAAAATTTTATCATGGACGTCCATTAAGACCTTAGTTATGGAGCCAGTTTGCCATCACAAACAAAACAACCCATTTTCAAGTTTAAACGACCCCCGGAGTTGGTAAAACCCATTTTACCAATTTTCGTGTGCTATAGTCCATGAATTTTTTGGTAATCCAGAATTCCAACCTCCCTTTTTCTGAAATTTTTCATGGACATCCATTAAAACCTTAGTTATAGAGCCAGTTGGCCCTCACAGCCAAAACGACCCATTTTCAAGGTCAAATGAATTCCCGGAGTAGGTAAACCCCCATTTTGCCAATTTTTAAGTGTTATAGTTCACCATCTCTTTATGTGATCCGTAATTCCGACCACATTTTTGCCAAAATTTTTTATGGACATCCATTAAGACCTTAGCTATGGAGCCAGTTGGCCCTCACATCCAAAACAACCCATTTTCAAGGTCAAATGATCTCCGGAGCAGGTAAAACCCCAATTTTACTACTTTTCGTGTGCTATACTTCAACATTTTTTTGGTGATCCGAAATTCATACCTCATTTTTGCCAAAAAAATTCATGGACGTCCGTTAAAATGTTGGGTATGGAGCTTGTTGGCCCTCACGGCCAAAATGGCACATTTTCAAGGTCAAACGAGCCACGGAGCAGGTAAACCCCCTATTTGTCGATTTTCATGTGCTATAGTCCATGGATTTTTTGGTGATCCAAAATTCCGACCTCATTTTTGCCAATATTTTTCATGGATGTCCATTAAGACCTTAGGTATGGAGCTAGTTGGCCCTCATGAATGACCCATTTTCAAGGTCAAACGATCCCCAGAGCAGGTAAGGCCCCCATTTTGCTAATTTTCGTGTGCTATAATCAATGAATTTTTTGAGGATCTAGAATTCCGATCTCATTTTTGCCAAAATTTTTCATGGACGTCCGTTAAGACCTTACCTACGAAGCGAGTTGTCTCTCACGACCAAAACGGCCCATTTTCAAGGTCAAACGAGCCCCGGAACAAGTAAAACCCCAGTTTTACAGATTTTCGTGTGCTATAGTCCATGGATATTTTGGTGATCTGAAATTCTAACCACATTTTTGCTAAAATTTTTCATGGACATCTGTTAATACCTTAGCAATGGAGCCAATTGGCCCTCATGGCCAAAACGGCCCATTTTTAAGGTCAAACGAGCATCGGAGCAGCTAAACCACCCATTTTGCCAATTTTCGTGTGCAATAGTCCATGGATATTTTGGTGATCCTAAATTTCGACCTCATTTTTGCCAAAATTTTTCATGGATGTCGGTAAAGACCTTAGCTATAGAACCAGTTGGCCTTCATGGCCAAAACGGCCCATTTTCAATATCAAAGGAGCCTCGGGGCAGGTTAACCCCCTATTTTGCTGATTTTAATGTGCTATAGTCTATGGATGTTTTGGTGATCCAGAATTCCAACCTCATTTTTGCCGATACTTTTTATGGACGTTTGTTAAGAACTTAGCTATGGAGCCAGCTGGCCCTCACGGCCAAAACGACCCATTTTGAAGTTCAAACTAGACATGGAACAGGTAAACCCACTATTTTGCCAATTTTCGTGTGCTATAGTCCATTGATTTTTTGGTGATTCGAAATTCACACCTCATTTTTGCTTAAATTTTTCATGGATGTCTGTTAAGACCTTAGTTATGGAGTCTGTTGTCCCTCACGGCCAAAACGACCCATTTTTAAGGTCAAACGAGCCCCGGAGAAGGTAAACCCCATTTTGCCGATTTTTGTATGCTATATTTCACCATCATTTTATGTGATCCGGAATTCCTACCTCACTTTTGCTAAAATATTTCATAGAAATCCATTAAGATGTTAGCTATGGAGCCAGTTGGCCCTCATGGACAAAACGACCCTTTTTCAAGGTCAAAAGAGCCCCGGAGCAGGTAAACCCACCATTTTGCCGATTTTCGTGTACTATAGTTTACCATCTTTTTTGGTGATTCAGAATTCCGACCTCATTTTTGCTAAAAATTTTCATGGACATCCGTTAAGACCTTAGTTATAGATCTAGTTGGCCCTCACAACCAAAACAACTCTATTTCTAGGTCAAACGAGCCATGGAGCAGGTAAACCCCCCATTTTACTGATTTTCATGTGCTAAAGTCCATGGATTTTTTGGTGATACAGAATTTCAACCTTATTTTTGCCAAAATTTTTCATGGACATCTGTTAAGACCTTAGCTATGGAACCAGTTGACCCTCATAGCCATAACGGCCCATTTTCAAGGTCAAATGAGCCCCGGAGCAGGTAAACCCCTCATTTTGCCGATTTTCATGTGCTATAGTTCAACATCTTTTTTGGTGATCTAGAATTTCGACCTCATTTTTGCCAAAATTTTTCATGGACGTCCATTAAAACCTCAGCAATGGAACCAGTTGGCCTTTTACGTCCAAAACTGCCCATTTTCAAGGTCAAATGAGCCGCAGAGTAGGTAAACCCCTCATTTGCCAATTTTAGTGTGCTATATAGTCCATGGATTTTTTGGTGATCCAGAATTTGGACCTCATTTTTATCGAAATTTTTCATGGAAGTCCATTAAGACCTTAGCTATGGAGCCAGTTGGCCCTCATGGCCAAAACGGCCCATTTTCAAGGTAAAACGAGCCTCGAAGCTTGTAAACCATCTATTTTGCCGATTTTTGTGTGCTATAGTTCACCATCTTTTTTAGTGATCCGGAATTTTGACCTTATTTTTGCCAAAATTTTTCATGGTTGTCCATTAAGACCTTAACTATGGAGCAAGTTGGCACCCACGGCCAAAAAGGGCCCATTTTCAAGGTCAAACGAGGCCCGGAGCAAGTAAACTCCCCATTTTATCAATTTTTGTGTGCTATAGTCCATGGATTTTTTGGTGATCCAAAATTTTGGCCTTATTTTTGTTGAAAGTTTTCATGGACGTCCGTAAAAACCTTATCTATGGAGTCAGTTGGCCCTCAAGGCTAAAACGGCCCATTTTATTGGTCAAACGATCCCCAAAGCATGTAAACCCCCCATTTTGTCGATTTTGATGTGCTATAGTCCATGAATTTTTCGGTGATCCAGAATTTGGACATCATTTTTGCTGAAATTTTTCATAAACGTCCGTTAAGACCTTAGCTATGGAGCCAATTGGTCCTTACAGCTAAAACGGCCCATTTTAAAGGTCAAACAAGCCCCGGAGCAGGTAAACCCCCCTATTTGCCGATTTTCATGTGCTATAGTCCATAGATTTTTTGGTGATTCGTAATTTCGATCTCATTTTTGCCAAAATCATTCATGAATGTCTATTAAGACCTTATATATAGAGCCAGTTGGCCCTCACGGCCAAAACGACTCATTTTCAAAGTCAAACAAGCCCCGGGGTAGGTAAACCCCCTATTTTGCCAATTTTCGTGTGCTTAGTTCACGATCTTTTTTGGTGATCCGGAATAACTACCTCATTTTTGTCAAAATTTTTCATGGACGTCCGTTAAGACCTTAGCTATGGAGCCAGTTGGCCCTCGTAGCCAAAACGGCCAATTTTCAAGGTCAAACGAGCCCAGAGCAGGTGAACACCAATTGGCCGATTTTCATGTGCTAAGTCTATGGATTTTTTGGTGATTCAAAATTTTGACCTTCTTTTTGCCCAAATTTTTCATGGACACTCGTTAACCCCTTAACTATGGAGCTAGTTGGCGCTCACGGCCAAAACAACCCATTTTCAAGGTCAAACGAGCCCCTGAGTTGGTAAACCCCCAATTTTGTCGATTTTCATGTGTTATAATCAATAGATATTTTGGTGATCCAGAATTCTGACCTCATTTTTGCCGAAAATTTTCATGGACGTCCGTTAAGACATTAGCTATGGAGCCAGTTGGCCCTCCTGGCCAAAATGGCTCATTTTAAAGGTCAAATGAGCCCCGGAGTAGGTAAACCCTCCATTTTGCCAATCTTCGTGTGCTATAATCCATGAATTTTTTGGTGATCCAAAATTTCGACCTCATTTTTGCCCAAAATTTTTGTTAACGTCCGTTAAGACCTTAACTATGGAGCTAGTTGGCCCTTACGGCAAAAACGGCCCACTTTCCAAGGTAAAACAAGCCCCGGAGCAAGTAAACCCCCCACCTTTTTGCCGATTTTCATGTGCTGTGTAGTACACCATCTTTTTTGGTTCTCTGGTTCCGACCTTATTTTTGTCAAAATTTTTCATGGACGTCCATTAAGACCTTGGCTAGGGAGCTAGTTGATCCTCACGGCCAAAACGACCCATTTTCAAGGTCAAACAAGCCCCGGGGTAGGTAAAACCCCCCTTTTTGTTGATTTTCGTATGCTATAGTACATGGATCTTTTTGTGAGCTGATATTCCGACCTTATTTTAGCTGAAATTTTTCATGGACATCTATTTAAGACCTTAGCTATGGAGCCAGTTGGCCCTCACGGCAAAACTGACCCATTTACAAAGTCAAACGAGCCTAGGAGCAGGTAAACCCCCCATTTTGCCGATTTTCGTGCGCTATATAGTCCATGGATTTTTTAGTGATCTAGAATTTTGACCTTATTTTTGCCAAAATTTTTCATGGACGTCCGTTAAGACTTTAGTTATGGAGTCAGTTGGCCCTCAAGGCCAAAACGGCCTGTTTTCAAGGTCAAACGAGCACCGGAGCAGGTAAACCCCCCATTTTGCCGATTTTTGTGTGCTATAGTTCACCATCTCTTTATGTGATACGGAATTCTGACCTCATTTTTGCTGAAAAATTTTCATCGGTGTCCGTTAAAACCTTAGCTATGGAGCCAGTTGGCCCTCACGGCCAAAACGGCCCATTTTCAAGGTCAAATGGTCCTCGGAGAACGTAAACCTCCCATTTTGCCAATTTTCATGTGCTATAGTCCATGGATTTTTTGGTGATCCAGAATTTCGACCTCATTTTTGCCTAATTTTTTCATGGACGTTCGTTAAGAGCTTAGCTATGGATCCAGTTGGCCAACACAGCCAAAACGGCCCATTTTCTAGATCAAACGAACCCTAGAGTAGGTAAAGCCCATATTTTGCCGATTTTCGTGTGCTATAGTCCATGGATTTTTTAGTGATTTGGAATTTCGATTTTATTTTTGCAAAAAATTTTCATGGACGTCTGTTAAGACCTAAGCTATAGAGCCAGTTGGCCCACAAGGCCAAAACGACCCATTTTCAAGGTCAAACGATCCCCGGAGCGGGTAAATCCCCCATTTTGTCGATTTTCGTGTGCTATAGTCTATGGATATTTTGGTGATCCAGAATTCCAACCTCATTTTTGCTGAAATTTTTAATGAACATCTGTTAAGACCTTAGCTATGGACCAGTTGGCCCTTACGGCCAAAACGGCCCATTTTCAAGGTTAAAGTAGCCTCGGAGCAGGTTAACCCCCCATTTTGCCGATTTTCGTATGCTATTTTCTATGGATTTTTTGGTTATCCAAAATTTTGACCTCATTTTTGTCGATATTTTTTATGGATGTTTGTTAAGACCTTAGCTATAGAGCCAGTTGGCCCTCATGGCCAAAACGACCCATTTTCAAGGTCAAACGAGCCCTGGAGCAGGTAAACCCCCTATTTTGCCAATTTCGTGTGCTATAGTCCATGGATTTTTTGGTGATCCGAAATTTTGACCTCGTTTTTGCCAAAAAATTTCATTGACGTTCGTTAAGACCTTAGTTATAGATCCAGTTGGCCCTCACGGCCAAAACGACCCATTTTCAAGGTCAAACGTGCCACAATGTAGGTAAACATCCCATTTTGTATTGTAGGATCTTAAGTGCGGAATTTAAAAGAAAGAAAACTTACAAGCAAACTGAAGTTTATTGCATATCAAACATGGGAAAATAGTACATAGGGAGAGATCTTTCAGAGTAATTTAGAGATATCTAAATTTTCTGATGCCTAGAATGAGAAATGAAGTCTCCTTTTATAGGAGAAAATGAATAATGTCTTTACATATTAAACGTAGACGCGGACGGTTAAGATGTTGCCGACACTAATGGAGGGACCTATGTTGAAAGTAGGGAAGTGGAGAATATATTTTCTTCATAATGGAAAACATAGGGGCCCAACTTCTTTTGACTTGAGCGGTTGAATGGGCATCTTTTATCTTTAAAGATAATGGAGGATATCTTTTTCAAAGATGTTTTGGAATTTAGCTTTTCAGTGGATGCCAAATTAGAATAATGAAATATTTTACTTTGGAAAAAGTAATTCCGGCTTTGCCTCTACTTTTCCAAAGAAGTTCTTTTCTTATTCATAGTTGGGATCCATGTAAGCCAAAGCCATGCCTTTGGGATTACATATATCTCCATTGTCTTCGCTGCCACTTTCTGTTGAAGTTGCATCTTCAATCATTTGCATGATTTGATCTTCATCATATTTATCTAAGTTTTCCAATGCATCCTTCAATTTCTTTCTGAGTGCTGCTTTGGAAGAATTCTTGGAAGAATTAGATGAACTAGCCTTGTCGCGAGGCTGGACTTTAGTATTAGGTTGTTTGGGGACCCAACCTTTAACCTGGATTTGCTTACACAAAGATTGGATGCGATCAATATTATTCTTAGAGAAATTCCAAGTAATAATATATGATATTCTTTTCTGAATATAATATTTGCATAATTTAATATGCTCAGGTAATGTGGTAATTTCTTCTTTGATCTGAAATTCTTCAAACCTGTTGAGAAATTGCTGAGGGAGAACTTCCTTGGTTCCTCCAAATAAATTCCACCATTCATAAAATCATCTTGGAATAATGGCCTTAACGATGCTAGGACTGTATTTTATAAACCAAGTGTGTCTTGGTTGTAAATAAAGAAAGTTCATCCATGATGCCTTATAATCATACCAATTATAAGTTTGAGGACGATGAGTTACTGATAACGCAACCAGAGTATGTAAATGGTCTGCAAACCATTCGAATGGATCCAAGATTTTCTTAATGGTAAATATTGAATATTTAATAATAGAGGGATTATTTTCATCCCTTGAATGCTTTATCTCGATAGAATCGGTGTCAAAAAAAATAGCTTCATAGAACCTTCTTGTTTTAAGGGGATTGTCAGTATCCACAAAATTAGAATCTGTATAGCAAGGTTTGATTAGCTGTTGCACGTCAATGTTGCCATACTCTTTGTTCAATGCCATTATTGGCAATACCTGTGAAGTCACAAAATCAAAAGATTCTTCTTTTGGGTTAGTAATTTTGGCAATAGTTTTTGTTAACTCAGGGTTAACTGCTTGGGCAAAGGTTTCAGGAGTTTTCATTTCATAACTCTTTTTTGATTAGATGGAGCTGGAGTATGCTTCTTTATCAAATGGTTTTGCTGGTATAAGGTTGATCAGCTTTGGTTGGGGTGGACAAGGCAGCTTCGGGGGCTGAGTTTGAACTGGAGAAGGGAGTCTTGGAAACTCGGCTAGAACCGAAAATTTGTTTTGAAAGGGAGCTATAGGCCTTTGTGGACCTTCTTGTTTTGGAATGAGTTGTGGAAGGGTAAATGGTCTAGCCATTTTTGCTTTTGGGAGATCTTCTCCCTTGGAAGAAGTGACCGGTTTAAACGGCCTCATGCTTAACATGCAAAAATTCACGGGTTAGAATAATTCACGGGTTAGAAACGGCCTCATCAATATAAACAATTGACATATAAGAATAATCATTAAAAATAGAATTCATAATATTTTGAAATTCAGAAGGGGCGTTCTTGAGCCCAAAAGGCATAACATTCCATTCATACTGTCCAAACGGGACGTTGAAAGCTGTTTTATACTTATCATTTTCAGAAATTTGAATTTGCCAAAATCCTGATTTCATATCAAATTTGCTATATAAATTAGCTTTGAAAGTTCTTTTTAAAAGATCTCGTTTGTTAGGTATGGGATACCTAATCCATTTTAAAACGGGGTTAGGGGGTTTATAATTAATTACCAGTCTTGGTGCTCCTCTTTCTTTCTCCGCGTTATTATTAACATAGAAAGCAGAATAACTCCAAGGAGATTTAGAAACCCTGATGATCTTGTTTTTCAAAAGAGTGTCAATCTCTTTCTTACAAAATTCCATCATTTCGTGATTCATTTGAATGGGCCGAGCTTTAGTAGAAATAGTCTGTTCATTGAATCCATCAATGTATGGTAAGGAAACAATATGTTTCTTGCGTTCCCAAAATGCATTAGGAAAATCAGAACATATTTCTTTTTCAAAATTCTCACGAAGTTTAGCTATTTTAGTAACCATCTCCGGGGTTTTCAAAATCTGTTCGATTTTCTTAACACGAATTTCATCCTTTAAAAAGGTGAGATGTTGTGATAGATTATTAATACGGAAAACTGTTTTTTCGCTTATAAAATTGCTTTCATCTTATGAAAGGGTTTTAACAAAAGGAAAATGTAAATCTTTTCCAAGTATAGTAGTATTAATACCATTTAAATCAGTAAAATATGGTTTTATCTGGGTGATAAAAGGTATTCCAAGAATGATATCTTCATTGATATCTTCAGTAATTACAAAATCATTTGTCAAACAAATGTCATTGTTGCAAATATGAGCTTTAGAAAGTTTGTAATTAATTTTTAAAAGTTCTCCTATAGCGGAGTATAATTTGAAAGTACTTTTTTGCATCGTAGGGACTATACCTTTTATAATGCAGTTCTGATATGCACCACTGTCAAGCAAAGCACTTTTCTTAATAACAAAATGTTTATTAACTACAATTTTAACCGGAATATGATGACTCTGAGGTCTGATTGAAGAGATTACCGTTACTCCTGGTGGTACCGAGGTAGACAAAAAATTACCGGTATTAGTAGCAATTGGTTCAGCCAAATGATCATTGTTAATAGACTCTATGTCATCATCTTTTGTAGATTCATGTTCTGAATCTTGCTCATGTAAATTGGTCTTCCTGAGAACCTAATCAGTAAGGACATCCATTTTGACTTTTCCTAGTCAAGATTTAATATTCTTAATCTCTTCTTTGAGATTAGCTACTTCATGGCGAAGGTCAGATATAGTGGGTTCAGAATTATTGTCTGAGCGGTTCATGATTTGCTTCATGCTGAAGGGTTCAACATTTGGACGGGATTAAGGTTTGTTCGTGTTAAGGATGATGTTTTTGAGTTCTAGGAGGAAACAATTTCTAGCTTCATCATCAGCTATGCGTTGAATAACATCAAATAGAGCTTTCTTCGAATGATCTGAAAGAACCCTGATAGAATGAGTACTATCACAAGTACAAAATGCTTCAGTACAAGTATAATATTTTCCTGATTGACTTCTGTCTGATTCATAGTCAAAATCAATGTCCTCGTCATTGTTGTATTCATCAGATGTACCTGAAGATTCAGAAAAAGGTTCGTCAAGAATAGCTAGAAGTTTACCTTTGGTTTCTTCATCTATTCCAAGAAGATTTATCTTCTTCTTCTTTGTCTACGATCGACATTCATTAGCTTTATGGCCCGTCTTGCCACACGTCCAACAGACATCTGTCTTAGAATATCTAGGTCATTTGGACCTTTTTCTCTTGGATTTGGAAGAATTATCTCTTCTGTGACGATATTTCTTTTTGTGAGATTTATTTTCTCTTTTATCCTTTTTCACCTTATCAAGTGGAGTAATAAAACCAAAATCTCTACAAAAGCTTCCAAGTTCTCGTCTTGAAGATGATTGTTCTTTCTTAAGCTAATGCTTAAGCTTGATGTCCGTACAGAGTTCCAGTCCTACAATATTAATGGTGCTTACCAAATCACCATAGGTTAAACTACTATAGGGTATGCGACTGTCATTCCGATCCTGTATTTTAGTCCTTACTTTGTCAGCAAAGAGTGGGGGTAGACCGCTGATAAAGCGTTCTTTCCAAAAATCCAGGTGGCAATCGGGATGAATCATAACTTTGCTTAATCGTAAATTTTTCATGGAAGTCCGTTAAGACCTTAGTTTTGGAGCCAATTGGCCCTCACAGCCAAAACGGCCCATTTTCAAGGTAAAATGAGCATCGGAGCTTGTAAACCATCCATTTTGCCGATTTTCGTGTGCTATAGTTCACCATCTTTTTTAGTGATCCAAAATTCCAACCTTATTTTTGCTGAAATTTTTCATGATCGTCCATTAAGACCTTAGCTATGGAGCAAGTTGGCACCCACGGCCAAAAAGGGCCCATTTTCAAGGTCAAACGAGGCCCGGAACAAGTAAACTCCCCATTTTATTGATTTTTGTGTGCTATAGTCCATGAATTTTTTGGTGATCCAAAATTTCGGCCTTATTTTTGTTGAAAGTTTTTATGGACATCCGTAAAAACCTTAGCTATGGAGTCAGTTGTCCCTCATGGCCAAAATGGCCCATTTTATTGGTCAAACGATCCCCAAAGCATGTAAACCCCCCGTTTTGTCGATTTTCGTGTGTTATAGTCCATGGATTTTTCGGTGATCCAGAATTTCAACCTCATTTTTGTTAAAATTTTTCATAGACGTCCATTAAGACCTTAGCTATGGAGCCAATTGGTCCTTACGGCTAAAACGGCCCATTTTAAAGGTCAAATAATCCCTGGAGCAGGTAAACCCCCTATTTGCCGATTTTCGTGTGCTATAGTCCATAGATTTTTTGGTGATTCGTAATTCCAACCTCATTTTTGCCAAAATCATTCATGGATGTCTATTAAGACCTTATATATAGAGCCAGTTGGCCCTCACGGCCAAAACGACTCATTTTCAAAGTCAAACGACCCCTGGGGTAGGTAAACCCCCTATTTTGCCGATTTTCGTGTGCTTAGTTCACCATCTTTTTTGGTGATTCGGAATTACGACCTCATTTTTGTCAAAAAAATTTATGGACGTCCATTAAGACCTTAGCTACGGAGCCAGTTGGCCCTCGTAGCCAAAACGACCAATTTTCAAGGTCAAACGAGCCCAGAGCAGGTGAACACCATTTGGCCGATTTTCATGTGCTATAGTCCATGGATTTTTTGGTGATCTAAAATTTCGACCTTCTTTTTGCCCAAATTTTTCATGGACGTTCGTTAACCCCTTAGCTATGGAGCTAGTTTGCCCTCACGGCCAAAACAACCCATTTTCAAGGTCAAACGAGCCCCGGAGTCGGTAAACCCCCAATTTTGCCAATTTTCATGTGTTATAATCAATAGATATTTTGGTGATCCAGAATTCCGACCTCATTTTTGCCAAAAATTTTCATGGATGTCCGTTAAGACCTTAGCTATGGAGCTAGTTGGCCCTTACGGCCAAAACGGCCCACTTTCCAAGGTAAAACAAGCCCCGAATCAAGTAAACCCCCCCCCCCCTTTTTGCCAATTTTCATGTGTTGTAGTACACCATCTTTTTTGGTGATATGGTTCCCCCCTCATTTTTGTCAAAATTTTTCATGGGCGTCCGTTAAGACCTTGGCTATGGAGCTAGTTGGCCCTTACGGCCAAAACGACCCATTTTCAAGGTCAAACGAGCCCTGGAGTAGGTAAACCCCTCATTTTGCTGATTTTCGTGTGCTATAGTACATGGATTTTTTTGTGAGCTGAAATTCCGACCTTATTTTTGTTGAAATTTTTCATGGACATCCATTAAGACCTTAGCTATGGAGCCAATTAGCCCTCACGGCAAAACTGACCCATTTACAAGGTCAAACAAGCCTCGGAGTAGGTAAACGCCCCTATTTTGCCGATTTTCGTATGCTATATAGTCCATGGATTTTTTAGTGATCCAGATTTTCGACCTTATTTTTGCCAAAATTTTTCATGGACGTCCGTTAAGACTTTAGTTATAGAGTCAGTTAGCCCTCACGGCCAAAATGGCCCATTTTCAAGGTCAAACGAGCCCCGGAACAGGTAAACCCCCAATTTTGCCGATTTTTGTATGCTATAGTTCACCATCTCTTTATGTGATATGGAATTTTGACCTCATTTTTGCTGAAACTTTTCATCGGTGTCCGTTAAAACCTTAGCTATGGAGCCAGTTGGCCCTCAAGGCCAAAACAACCCATTTTCAAGGTCAAACAAGCCCTGGAGAAGGTAAACCTCCCATTTTGCCAATTTTCGTGTGCTATAGTCCATGGATTTTTTGGTGATCCGAAATTTCGACCTCATTTTTGCCTAATTTTTTCATGGACGTTCGTTAAGAGCTTAGCTATGGATCCAGTTGGCCATCACGGCTAAAACGGCCCATTTTCAAGGTCAAACGAACCCTAAAGCAGGTAAAGCCCCTATTTTGCCGATTTTCGTGTGCTATAGTCCATGGATTTTTTAGTGATACGAAATTCCGACTTCATTTTTGCCAAAATTTTTCATGGACGTCCGTTAAGACCTAAGCTATAGAGTCAGTTGGCCCACAAGGCCAAAACGACCCATTTTCAAGGTCAAACGATCCTCGGAGCAGGTAAATCCCCCATTTTGTCGATTTCGTGTGTTATAGTCTAGGGATATTTTGGTGATCCAGAATTCCAACCTCATTTTTACTAAAATTTTTAATGAACATCTGTTAAGACCTTAGCTATGGAGCTAATTGGCTCTTACGGCCAAAACGGCCCATTTTCAAGGTTAAAGTAGCCTTGGAGCAGGTTAACCCCTCATTTTGCTGATTTTCGTGTGCTATAGTCTATGGATTTTTTGGTTATCCAGAATTTTGACCTAATTTTTGCCGATATTTTGCATGGATGTTTGTTAAGACCTTAGCTATAGAGCCAATTAGCCCTCATGGCCAAAACGACCCATTTTCAAGGTCAAACGAGCCCTGGAGCAAGTAAACCCCCTATTTTGCCGATTTTCGTGTGCTATAGTCCATTAATTTTTTGGTTATCCAAAATTTCAACCTCATTTTTGCCAAAATTTTTCATTGACGTCCGTTAAGACCTTAGTTATAGATCCAGTTGGCCCTCATGGCCAAAACGACCCATTTTCAAGGTCAAACGAGCCACAAAACAGGTAAGCCTCCCATTTCGCCGATTTTTGTGTGCCATAGTCCATGGATTTTTTGGTGATCCGGAATTTTGATCTTTATTTTTGCCAAAAATTTTCATGGACGTCTGTTAAGACCTTAGCTATGGAGCCAGTCGGCCCTCACGGCCAAAAGGGCCCATTTTCAAGGTCAAACGAATTCCAAAGCAGGTAAACCCCCCATTTCGCTGATTTTCGTGTCCTATAGTTCACCATCTTTTTTGGTGATCCAAAATTTCGACCTCATTTTTGCCAAAATTTTTCATGAACGTCAGTTAAGACCTTAGATATGGAGCTAGTTGGTCCTCACGGCCAAAACGATCCATTTTCAAGGTCAAAGGAGCCCCGGAGTAGGTAAACCCCCCATTTTGCCGATTTTCATGTGCTATAGTCCATGAATTTTTTGGTGATCCGGAATTTCGATCACATTTTTGCCGAATTTTTCATGGACATCCGTTAAGACTAGGGGTGTACAAGTCAAACTGAACCGACAAACCAAATCAAACTGGAAAAAAAAAATTTGGTTTGGTTTGGTTGGTTTGGCGGTTGAAAAAAAAAATCCAACCACTCTTGGTTTGGTTTGGTATTAAAAGGAATAAAGTCAAACCGAATCCAAACGAAACTAACATAATATATATAATTTTATTTTATTTATAGATAAAAAATATTATTTATAATCTACTTTGTTAATATATTTTTAGTTAGTTTATAGTTTTCAATGTTTATATATTTTATTTCAAATTTGGGCTTGTAAAATTTGTAAATATTTTATTTTGTATTAAAATCCAAAGTTACAATTATATTGTTATAGTTTTTCAAATTCAATGTTAACAATTTACTTTGTAAATATTTTGTTTTGTATTCAGTTTGACTGTATCCTTTAATTTTATTAATTTAACATAATGAACATTGATATTTCAAAAAGAAAATATTTTGTACTCATGTGAATTTTACCGTGTTTACGAAAATTTCTATTCATTTAACATTTCTTAAGTTTAGCTTATCACACAGGTAAGTGAAAATATATTTGATCTCTTTTTCAAACACCGTATAGTTGTAAAAAACTGAAAAGCCAAAAAACCAAAAAAAATCAAAACTGAAAAAACCGACTTTGCATTGTTTGATTTGGTTTTTAGATTTAATAAACCGACATAATTGGTTTAAATTTTTTTTTAATGAAAAAACAAACCAAACCGACATATGTACACCCCTAGTTAAGACCTTAGCTATGGAGCTAGTTGGCCCTCACGGCCAAAAACAACAAAGCCTAATGAATTTGATGTGAAGAACCTTGCTTCTTGAACCATAGCTTGAATCTCCTTCTTCTTCTTCTTCCTCCTTCAGTTTCTAGAGAGAATATTTTGGGAGAGGATGAACTTTGGAATTTATTTGGGTTTTGGAAATAATGAGTTGAATTGGTCAGTTTTAGAGTTAAAAAGGTTTATATTGACCCTAAGTTAAGGAAAAACGACCTCACTTAATTCTAACTTAAACCGAAATTACCCAAAACACCCTCCATTTTAAGTGGGCTGCCCATAGGGATGGCAATGGGGCGGTGTAGGGCAGGGGCAGTGCGGGTTGAGCTTAACCCGCAAAATTTTTAATCCGCCCCGCCCCGCATAATTTTTTTAATATTTTCTTTTCTAGTTATGTTTGATACTAAAAATAAATTCATTATTCATTAAGTTGTATTAATTTAATAGGATAGTAACTTAAAATTGTATTTTTAAAGGTCAATTGGGAAACATGTAAGAAATTGTATTATTTTTTATTGAACAATTTTAATTTATTATCTTGAATATTTTAGTAACTTTAATGAAATTATCTTAATGCTCTATCACTCTTATAACATGTAAAAAGTTAAAATTAAGTTTGAACCCACATAAAATCACATATATCCGCAATCCGCCCCGCCCCACATTAATTTTTAAAAAATTCACTCCAACCCGCCCCGCATCCGACCCGCACCACATGACCTTAAACCCGTCCCGCCCCACATAGCCTTAATTAAACCCGCCCCGCCCCGCCCCATTGCCATTCCTAGCTGCCCAGATACCACGTGGGGTCCCACGAGCCGTGGTCCCCTTCGTGGACCTTGATGCAGTGGCTTGGCAAAAGTGCCATTAGCCCCACAAGCCCAAGGCACCTTCACAGAGGGCTCCACGAGTCGTGGTGCTTGCCACGAGCCGTGGTCTCTCTCGTGGGCCTTGAGGCAGTGGCTAAGCCATCTCTCCTCCACCCTCACACACCCAACTCCCCTCCAGGAGCCGTGAAGTGGCTCGTGAAGATGGGCTAATTTTGGGCAGTTTTGGGGAGGCTACTGCCTTGCCCACCACGAGCCACACCAAGGGTCGTGGTCTTGACCACGAGGCGTGGTGGTGGGCGTGGTAGGTGGGGCAGTGTCTACACCAAGGTAGGCTGCCCTAGCCCACTCCCTTGGCCCTTGCCCTCCTTCCTTACGCTAACGCTCGCGTTAAGCTCTAGTTTAGCCTACTAATTTTTAGGGTGTTACAAGGTACACGTTACAGTTAAGGTGTCTAAATTAATTATGCGAATAACTTTAAAAGACCTCAAATGACTTAAGCTTTTTAAATATTAACCGAACACAATTTCATAACTTTATAAATTTCCAAATAAAGTGTAATAATATTCCTAAATATGAAAAGTGTAGGAGGTAAAGTGGAAATTACTTAAGTGAGAGGGGTCAATAATGCTACTTTCGAGGACTAGAAAGTAGAAAGAATGAGTAGAATCTATTGTATGCTTTGGAGAGTGACAGTGACAGTCCATTGATACATCAATCCTCAAACTCTGAGAATGGCCCATCACTCCGACAGTTCGTCTTCCATGGTTCGTCTGAATATCGGTAAACCCTTGCTCTTTTGAATCTCCTTCCCTAGGCATTTCGAGGATTAAGAATTTGTAGTGATGCTCCATATTAAGATCTCGACGAATTGATTCCCAATTCTGTCACTATACAATGGATGGGCATAAGGTGCAGTTTTAGAAGTATTACTCTTTCTTAGGTCATGAATGTAAATCTCAAAAGTTGGTTTTAGCTCACAGGTTTTCCTTTTCTCATAGTACACTGAATGATGCATAAGGTACAATATTAGAAGCAGTAATCTATTTGGGTCAGAAATGAGTATAACAGTTACAGTAGTTCCAATCTTAGACATCTGAGTTGACAGAAATGAGATTTCTCTTCCATTTCGTACTACAACATAAAACAATTAAGAAACATTCTGCAAGATTGGAGTCTATAGACCTGCTGAATTTTGCTTAAATTAAAGTTCCAACTAAAATATTGGAGGTTGTTCCATTTAAGTTCATCCCAGGGATATTCTCCTTTCCAGCTGGATTACGTATTTTAGTATTAAATATTATGTTTAATATCTTCACTTTGTTACTTGAACATGAAAGGATAATGCTGAAGAATTGTCACGCAGGAAAATGATTTTGCCTTGTCATTTTCTCACACACAAATCTTTTTTGGGCTGATTTTTATGAGTGATTCTGAAAATTCTTCTCTAAAGGAGGGAGGAAGTTTTGCACAACGCTGGATACCCTCACACAACGTGAGCCGGACTCGATGCTCGCTGCTATGTTTAGTGGTCGTCACACTATCTGCCAGGAGTCAGAGAAGGTACATGTTATGCACACACTCACTTCTTTAATTACATAAGGCACATTGCGATTGACTCTCAGATGTTGAACTACAGTTAGAGAAGAGTATCATTCATAGTTAATGAAGGAGGATGGAAGTTAGCCTTTTACTTTAAGTTTGGAAATTTCGAGTATTTTCCATGACGTGAGAGAATGGGGGTCTTCTCATATCCCTTGAAATACTGCTCTATCTCATACCTTATACAATTATGTGAAGTAGAGAGCTGCAAGAATTTTAAACGATTGGTTGTCCCTTCCATATGCTGCAATTGGACAAGCAAAAACCTTGATTGGAAAACGCAACACCACTGGTTGCACATAAAAGAACCAATTCAGATTCGGTTCCTTCTCTAGTCAGAGATTATCTCCCAAAAGAATGGCTGTCATGCACCTGCCTCCCCCTGCCAAGGGAGCCACTTTTCATTCTTTCATGTCTAACAAACTATTCGTCTGAGGTTTTATGGTCTCATCCATATGTCTCAACTTGAGTTAAACTTAACCCTGGTTACGCTGTTTGCTTGCCTTTAGGTTTTTGGTTTACTGTACATCTAATCTCTAAGTTGTGAGAAACGTGCTAATTGCTTCAAGCTGTTACACCTCTGTTACTTGTCTCAAAAAAAAAAAAAAAAAAACTGTTGCAACAAATCAAATTGAATAGAAATTTAACGGCCCATCAGCTTTCGTCCTCTCCACCTCTTCCTCCATTTCTCCCTTCAAAATCAGGGCAAACCTTCTTTTGGTCTTCCCCACAAAAATTCCTCTAAATTTAGTCAGATGTCTCCACTTCCCATAGTCTTTTGCCATTGCTCCTGACCTTATGCAACCTCAACAATTTCAACACCAACCTTTGCTTGGATAAATGAAAATGACCTTGCTGACCAAATCAATAAATAAATCATGTAGGAATGGGTTAAAGGATTTTACTAACATATGCCTTTTTAATCAGTTCCTGAGAGAGAGGCTTATATTTAACTGAATAAGTTTAACTGTAAATGTGAAAAAAACACCATGTTTTGTGGTATCTAAGTAGATCTGATTGGTTAAACTAAAGAGACAAACTAAGGAGGATATACCTATCTATAAGATGAAAACATTTTTTTTTTACAAGGCAAATAATTTAATTGTTAGTGGGAACAATCTCTCTACCTTTACAAGGTAGGAATAAGGTTGCGTATACAAGAAGATTACACTGGGTATGTTGTTGTTGGAGTAAAACTCCATACCCAAGGATGTGGCCTAGTGGTCAATGAAGTGGGTTGAGAACTATGAGGTCTCAGAGGCACAAATCACTAGTTGTTTTCTTCTCATATATCCTAGCCTTGGTGGACACAGTTACCTGATACATGTAGCTGGTGGGAGGTGAAAGGTATCCTGTGGAATTAGTCGAGGTGAGCGCAAGCTTGTCCAAACACCAAGGTTATAAAAAAAATGATTCTCTACAAAAGACTCCGATTTTTCTATACAAATAGGAATCTTTAGGGTGCACCAAACTCGGAGCAGATTTTGTCCCACCTCGCAACCATTAGAGTCCTTCCCCGCCTTATTGTTCATATGTTGACACTTTCCAGTAGCAACACTGAATGTTCTAACCTGTTCATCACCTTAAGAATTGACCCCCACAGATTCTGCAAGAAACTCTGAGGTGGAACACGTAGCTGGAATGGACCCACTTCGGAATGAAAATTTTTGGCCCTTGGTTGTTGCAGATGACAGGCACCTGGTGAACAACATTAACAGGCTATTAGCTTTTCAGAGTCTTTCACTAGAATGTTCTCTTGAAAATTCACAACTTATTCCTAGGCTGAGTTTGGACAATATCATTTGTCATGCATAATGTAATGCCATAGCATCATTCTGTTTTTAGGCTAGTTATTCTTCATTCATCAATAAACGATGTTGAACCAAATGTGAAATCTAAAGCATACATCAGGATGCGATCCATGTTTGAGTATCCTATGATGGCTCGTATAGTAAGAGAAAAACACCTTGTTGGGTCACGGTAAAAAAGAATTAGACAAAAGAATCCAATTTGGATGTGATCCATATAAACCGATTTTTTATTTTTTATAACTAACATTAGAACTCTTGTTAATAAACCAAAACCATCTGATGACAAGAAGTACTAGGTGAGTAGTCTTCTGCTTGGAGGCCAATTGATTCGGTTTTCTTGAAATCAAGTGGACTTGAAACCATAGATCCATTTTTGTGATCCAGCGACTCAGACACGAATCCTTTATCTTACCCACGCACTGCTGGCGAGTGATCTTTGTTATCGTGGGATAGTCAGAATAAGGAATACTGTAGTATTCATGAACATATTTTTCATTTTAGTATCCCATTACTGATGTCTGATAGTTCAAAGAGAAAATGCAGCTTGCTGAAAGCTTCAATGTATGTGATGAAGAAATTAAGCAGAGTAATATGATCTTGCACAGATTAGAATATCCCTTTTGTTTTTTTGATAGTTTTTGAGTGCACCCACGACTCACAAGATAGATGACTGGACGTCTTTTTTAGAGAACCATAATTTTTTGTGGGTTCTCTACTCTTTGGCATACTATATACTGGGTTACTTACATCAGAACATCAATAAAATAATAGGAAACAAGCTAAGAAATTACCTTGAACTTCTTGTAATTTTGTAATAAAATAAAAAAGCACCAATCTTGTCACCAATTACTTTATGAATCTCAATATTGTATTCCTTTCTTTGGAAATGGAGTGCTGAAATGTCAGTAGAAGATGCGATTTTTAAAACAGGTTCACGTGAAACATAAACAAGCATGTACAAAATCTCCAAGGTCTCTTACATTTTTGCACTTATTTTCTTTCTCTGCTCTTTTTGCGTTCTCTTTCTCTGTTGTGTGTAATCAGATGTTACATCATGTTAGTCTTGACACTAGTATGCTCTGCTTTTGTGTCTAGTGTTCTCATAGGGTCAATGATTTTGATGTTTAGTAGTTCAAAATTGGACAGTTCAAGATAGTCTGTGCAGATGCACAGGGTCCTAAATTACTGGTTGGTTTTGGTTACCACTTACCATAATGCACTGTGCATTCATCCATATTAGGAATTAGCTCGGAGGCCTTGTTCATCGGTATTAGCTGGTTCTTGAGTTTCTGGAAATGTTATTTATATCTCATTCTTGTCAAAAAATATATTTATTATCTTTGATTAGATATCAAGTTCATGCTCCTTCATGTTGATCTTTGAGAGAAGAGATATCTATGGTCTATGTTTTCACGACTTCATATCTCCTTTCAATGTGTTTTTGCAGGGACACATATTCGTTGACAGGGACGGAAAGCACTTTCGCCATATCCTTAATTGGTTGAGGGATGGTGTAATTCCACCCCTGAAAGATTCTGAATATGCTCAGCTTCTGCGGGAGGCGGAGTACTATCAGCTCCTTGTAAATCCATTATCCTCTTCTAGTGTTTATCGTGCACTTGTATATGTACTGTGTTCTAAATTACTCATATTGCCATGTGAATGCGGTCATTAAGATTTAAGGGCAGATTTTGTTTGCTTGAACCATGTGCCTGTACCTTGTGGCAGTCTATGGTTGGAATTACTTTTCTTAGTTTTTCAAGCCTTGGAGATACTTTTGCTGTAACTTTTTGGTGTTTCATGTAGGTGATATACTTTTCATTCATTTGCTTATGCTTCTTAAGACCTAGGAGAATGTTATATTTAGCCTCTTAAAATAGAACAGGACCAGGTTTTTCCTAGATCATTGAGCTATTTGAGATATAGATTGAGCATGCTTGAGATTTTCTTGGTTTATAAACCAATATTTCCTGAGATAGTGAACCAAAGCGCTACTTGTCATGGTTTCCAAACGATCGATATTGACACACCCACTCAATAGTTGTGCTTTATTTCTTTTGGT
The DNA here is from genome assembly GCA_035578085.1 of Solanum pinnatisectum. Taxonomy (NCBI): domain Eukaryota; kingdom Viridiplantae; phylum Streptophyta; class Magnoliopsida; order Solanales; family Solanaceae; genus Solanum; species Solanum pinnatisectum. The sequence continues at coordinate 137,417 of CM069085.1, read as the reverse complement.
AAATCTTTTCTTGAATATATATGTTAAATGGAAGTTATAGAGATGTCAGTTTAGCCATATATACAAATGGTTTGGCATTTCTTGGGTAATGCCAAGATCTGGGAAGGAGTTGATGTTCAGCTGGAAGAGTGGAGCTAGAAGAAGAAGCCACAATGCGTGGAATGTAACTCCTCTTGCTATAATGTGGGTCATTTGGAAAGAGTGGAATATGAGAGCTTTTGAAGGGGTGGAGATGAGCTTTGCTCAATTGAGAAGTAGTCTCCGATCCGTATTTTCTTTTGGTGCACCCATGTAGTTCTTATTTGTATCTGTGTTGTCCAAGGCTCGCTTAAGCCCTGAAGCGAGGCTCAAAACACGTTGAGCGCTTCAACTTGCTTAATGTGCGTTACAGTGTCGTCATCAAGGCTCTACGACATACTTTTTTCTTGCGAATGAGCATTTCCTGAAGAGGTGACAGTAAGACATTCATATTTCACTTTATCGTAAAACAATCAATTTCTTCGTCCATATATTTGTTATTCATGCTTATAATTATTAGTCTTGGACTAAACATATATATATATATATATATATATATATTTGTATGTTTTCTCCATTTGCGCCTTTTCTCAATAAAACCCATGCTTTATTTGCGCTTTGTGCTTAAAGCCTCAACGAACCTTAGAGCTTTTTTGCACTTTTCGCTTCTGATAACATTGGTTTGTATAGAGGATTGGTTCGAAGTTGATAACATTGAAGAGAACCATTTTTTGTAGGTTTCTCCTTTTTGACATGCCTCTTGTATACGGCCATGTTGGCCTTGTTATTATCAATGAAATCTTTTACTTGATAATTTTTTTTAAAAAAAATCTGCCTTTACTGAAGAGGTATGTTGTACTGAAATGTAGCTATTTTGGGAGTTATAAATATTTTCTGACAGCTAAAGTAGTTTGTGTGTCTGCGGAGTTGTTAAGAGCTCTTAGTTCACCTATTTCTTTTCAGGGTCTAGTAGATGGAATTAAATCTGCCCTAAGTAAGAGGAAGGAGGATGAGGAGTTGGGTACTGAATTGACACGCATTGACATTATCAAATGCATACAGTCTGACAGAGTCAGATTTCGGGGAATTAATCTTTCTGGTCTTGATCTTTCGAAGTTGGTAATATAATCTAGTGCTAGACTATTTCATTTCTTTATGTTCTTATTTGCAGATATGGATACTTGATCTAGACTTCTTGCAGTACCGTCTTGTTGTCTTAATAACTATGCTCACTTCCTCATGTAGTTTCTATGCTTCATAAAGAGCTTATGCTTCTATGGGCATGATCGTCATCTCCTCATTGTTTTATTTTGTTTTTCTGTGTTTTAATAAATAAGAGAAGCAACCATTTAGTCAAAGAGGTTATGGCAAAGGACAAGTTGTCCTAAAGTAAGATAAGTCTTACATTAAGAAAAAGGGAGCAATTACATGCAACTCTGTTTTCCATTTTCCCCAAGAAGGGGGGAAAATTAGAATACAGAGTTGATCTAATCTAGAATTGAAGGAATGTCCTGTGGCCTTAATCCACAAATTATAAAAACACTGTTCTATTTAAGAGACTTTTTGGGATTTGAGGTTCAGGAGGAATTTTCAGTATTGGGAGGTGACTGAGCTTCAGAGACGGCTAGTTTTACTTCAAAAGCAATGTGAACCAGTCAACAAATCTGATGTTTTTAGTTGAGAATTGGGGAATAACAACGTGTTCTCTGTTAAGTCCTTTTATGAGAAGCTCTTGGGTAGGGGGGATGAGAGTTACCCATATGCTTTGGTCCGGATTCTTAAGGTGCCGAGGAAAGTATGTTTCTTCACGTGGTTAGCTACTAGAGGGGTGATTTTAACTGCAGAGAATCTTGGAAAAAGAAAGGTTTTCTGCTTGATCTGGTATTTTCTTTGCAAGGAGGCGGGTGAGGACGTGAATCATACTCCGTTAGGTTGCAAATTAGCCATGAGGTTATCGGGGGATATATTCAGATGGTTTGACATTTCTTGGGTAATGACAAGATCTGTGAAGGAGTTTATGTTCCGCTGGAGGAGTGAAGCAAGAAGAAGAAGACACAAGGCATGGAATGTTACTACTTCTGCTCTTTTGTGGGTCATTTGGAAAGAGAGAAATATGAGAGCTTTTGAAGGGTGGATATGAGCTTTGCCAACTGAGAAGTAGTCTTCGATCCCTTTTTTTTTGGTGCACCCATGTTGTTCCTGTTATTATAGAGGACTGGGTGTCTTTTGGAGAGAACCATATTTTGTAGGTTTTCCCCTTTTTTGGTATACCTCTTGTATAAAGCCATGGGCAAGATATTTCTCCTTTTCTGTGGGCAATAGGCAAATGTAGCTCATTGGGAAATGTAGATTATTCACCAGCAGAAAAAGCTTCAGCTTTGGCAGATTGCATGATGACCTTTTCTGCTTCCCTTTGCTTCCTACGAAGGTAAATAGTCAAAAAAGTTTCCCGTAGAATGCGAGCGTTGAGGCATTCATCGAAACAAAGAGAGAGGAGCGGAGTTTGGACTTCAATCTTCATGAATATAGCATTTGGTTTTGCGCTTGAGTTTGGAACCACGGAAGGCCGAATCAAGGCTTTTCCAAAATTTCAGTAACCAAAAAACTGATCCCTGGAAACCAATCACTGAACTGAACAACCGAAGTTACAAATATGCATAACCTAAACCGACGGAATAAAGCAAAAACTGGTTTGGTCGTTTTTCGGGTCTTACGCACACCCCTACTCTGACTTTATCCCTTAATAAAATTATTACTATGTTCCTTACAAAGGGGAAAATTCCAAAAAAGGAAGCCCATCTTGATAGCATCTGATAATGACTTCTTTGCTCTGTTTTACTGCAGTACAACCCCCCATCCCTTCTTTTTTGGCAACTTGGGAGAATCTCCCAAGCATTTGGCCATGTCAGATGTGTTGGTATCATTATTCATATAATTTTCTACAACTTTTTAATTAGTCAATGATATCTGTTCTATGTGCAGGACTTGTCATTTGTGGATTTCAGCTATGCATGTCTGAAAACAGTGTTCTTCTCACGTGCCAATCTTCAATGTGCAAAATTCAGGGTATTATTGCTCAATTAAATGTTGCTGAATCTTCAACTACAGTTAGCGTGTAGATCACTGAGAATGTTGTACTTTTATAATTACAGTCATAATACCTTGGGAGAGTGAGCATCTAACTTTAGCAGTAAATTTCTTTTATTTACACTTGTGATAATAGTCTAGAATAATATATAATTCTGAGTAAGAACATAATAGTACTCCACTTTCTGTGGATGAGCTACTTGTTTTCAGTTTTGGAGGTTTTGTTTGATGAAGGGAGAGAAGTTCTGAATTTGATGTGCTCTCACTTTACTTTGTTTGACTGAAAAATACTTCTAGGTCTTTCTACTTTTGCAAGATTAGGAATTATGTTTTGCAGTGTTGCAGCGGTCAACCTTTGCCGAGCGCTCAACTGGAGCTAATTGGCATGCTTCAGTCCTGTTGAGGTTATTGATGAGAGATGAGTGTCTTAGTTGCCAATTTTAGAAAAATGGCTGGACTGGGGTTTGACTAGGTTATACCAGCTAGATGAAAGGTTTGTAATCTTGTTTGGCTGCAGCATAGGAAGGAAGAAGTTATGGAAATGGTTAGCTATGTTACAGGACTCTTCATTTTGTCTTGAGTATCCACGTTGAATGGGCATCGCACATGTCACACCTTGTTGGATTGATAGCTTTTGCAGATTCTCATACCTCAGTCTCAGTGATTTCTAGTCTTCTTTGCAAATTGTCTCCTTTTATGCTAAGGGGCGTTTTGCACATTATTTTTGACTAAGTGGTAGTTTGTATAACAAATGTACAAGATTGTATGCCTTATATTGGGTAAAAGAAGTTTTGGAGATAGTAAGCAATGTTGCATAGAGCCATAGACTCTTAATTTGCCTTGATATACCAATGTTGACTGGGTATGATATCATATTGGACTGTGTGTGGTTAAATCTCATTCCTGACTCCATATAACATAATCATAAGCACACCCAAGGTTAAGGGTGTGGCCTAGTGGTCAATGAAGTGGGTTGAGAATCATGAGGTCTTCGGTTCAAATTATAACAGAGACAAACACTAGGTGGTTTCTTTCCATCTGTCCTAGCCTTGGTGGATAGAGTTAACTGATACCTGTTGCTACCCGTTGCTACTGGCGGGAGGTGACAGGTATTTGGTGGAATTAGTTGAGGTGCACTCAAGCTAGCCTGTACACCACGGTTATAAAAAGATAAATAACATAGACATAGGCATATCAATTTGTCTCAGCCTTGCTAATTGTCTCATTTGGTGCTGAGGGTATTTGCAAACATACTTCAGACTAAGCTGGTTGTTTCTATAAGTTAAGTGCACAATATTGCCTGTTTACTTGCAGTTAGAAAAAAAGATGCACATTTTCTTTGGTGTAGCCATTGTACATAGCTGGCAACTTTTGGTCTTCTTCAATGAGAAGTCCTTGCTTACAAATCTAGAAAAAGGATAAGGAAAAGGAAAAGTTAGCTTTTATGCTGTGATACTCTTGGTTGGATGGTGGTATATTCAATGTCTTTGTTGAAAAGGGACTCTAGGAACATTTGTACTTCTAAGCTCCTAACACTCCCATGACTTAGTTACTAAATAATACTATTTTTTTTCTTGGTCGTTCTTTTAACTTTTGTCACAGGATGTCGATGCCGAAGCTTCCATTTTTCACAATGCCACATTGCGCGAGTAAGCTATAGCACATAATCTTTCGGTCTCCACATCTTATGTAGATTCATGCATAGTGTTTAATCATCTTAACAGTGTTTGATTTTTCGAAGATTCACCCTCTTTACATCCTCTTTTTAACAGGCTTTACATGTATGTGTGGATTAAAATTTAAGCACATAAATATTATTTTCAAGCCCATCTTTACTGTCAAGTTGCAACCTTAGTGATTTCATCTTGCCTAGGGAAGATGTGAATTTACTGGAGCAAATCTTCGTGGAGCTGTATTAGCTGGTGCTAATCTTCAAAGTGCAAATTTACAAGGTAATGGTTATTACAGACTACAGAGTACTGATTTGTTCTGAAACTAAACGGTAAGAGTGATTTCTTCATGTGGAGTTCTGCACAAGTAAGACTACAATTTACAACCAATAATTTGTGTTTCTTCAAGTTTGTTGTTACTGTATTTCGAGCCTTGTCCAATCTCCTTATATCCTGAGAAGAAAAGAAAGGGAGAATAGAAGAAGGTTGAGAGACTAGAGAGGGGGTGGGGGTGGGGAGGGGGAGGGGGTGTTGAGAGAATGAGAACAGCAAGAATTACTTGTTTCTTGGAAGAGAGGTATTCTTTGGGTGATTTTTCTAGCATCAGGCACTCCTATGGAAGTGTGCTATGTTTCTGTTCTATGGTGCATCATGCATGTTTGAAGTGTTATGTGCTAGAACCTCAAATGCTTCCTGTTAGACAGGTAGGTTATAATGTTTGAAGTAGGTGTATTATGAATTTATCAACTTATCAGATAATCAACGTATCTACCTTCTTTACTCTAAGTTGCCCGGACTCTTCACTTTCATTATAAGTTACTGTTTTTGTTTCCCCGTTTAAAGTATGATGAACGATCTGCTTGTTATCTAGATATCTATTATTTTTCTTCGTCTCCCTGACATATTTATTATTATGATAATCTTCCTTTATTTCCATACAGATGCTTGTCTAATAGGCTGTAGCTTTTGTGGGGCGGATCTTCGTTCTGCTCACCTACAGGTTAAACTTCTAAAACTGTAATGTCTGTTGCTGTATCCTCTGTGGATCCTTTCAAATTTTTGACACTTTTACGTGTTTTCTTAACAAGATATTCTACTACAGCTCCATTCTCTGATGCACCTAAATTATATAATTCTTATTCATCTTTGATGGTAGAAAGTGAGCTTGTAATGATTTGGAATAAGGCCTAGATTCTTATCCTTTGCCTAAATCCTCTCACTTCAGTTTTACAACTCTGTTAGCATTTATATTCTGAGGCCTGTTTAATGTGCTGAATTACTGTTTATATTTATTCCCAGACAGCTGATCTTACCAATGCCAACCTCGAAGGAGCTAATCTTGAAGGTGCAAATCTGAAGGTAAAAGTTATGCATGTAATACTATTGCCTAAATTCACCCGAAGGTGGAATAATATTGGATACAGAAGCAGCTATTAAAACTATAGTCAAAAGTATTACTCTGGTGAACATGTGACTTTTGAACTATTTTTATTGCTCGTAATTCACTCATCCAACCTCAATTTATTTGTGCTTCTGCTAAAATCTTGCAAACTTTCTTTAAAAGTACTTACCCAGAGGCCCAGACTGTTAAAATATTTTATTGCTTGTAATTCACTGGAAGTTCTCTCAAATGATCATGTCATTCCATTTCTGTTATTGTGTTAAGATTTCTTCTAAAATCTTACTAACTGTTCTTTTAACAGTGATTGTAAAGTACTCTATGTAAGTTTTGCTTCTTTCTTGGACCACAGTTTCTTGCAACAGGAAGAAGTGACCTTCCGACAGCCTAATATACCTAATTCTTCTCCGCACAGCTTCAAAATGCTTTTTTGACACAATGAAAACATTATATTATCCTAACACAATAACACATGGGCCTTATATTCGCCTCAAAAGCGATTCCTCCTCGTGTATTATGCTAGTTATCTTGGCCTGACGTGCAGAGCTGAACAATTGAATGGTGAAGGGTCTAACCACTAGGGGATAAAGTTTACAAGGCACGAAATGTTTAACTTGAACTGACAAGCATACCCAGACACCACCTTATAAGGCGTGCAACTCTCCATCCCTTCTGATGTGTGATGGGTTCTACATTACTTGCTTATCGATGTCACCCTAACCTTCTTTGTCTTCACCTGGACGGGCCATTCCATTGTTTCCATAAGGCACTTGCAAAACCCGGTTTACTATACCACCTAAAGTATAATGCAATAAGATCTCTTCTTTCAGTCTCAAACCAATAGGTTCTGCCAATCCCCTCCAATTACTTGAGTAAACGAGTTTCCCAAACAGTCAAAAAGATATCTCTCACCAATAATCAAATTTTTCTTGAACTTTGCAGTCAAGGATCGCTCTCTCTCTTTCTCCTTTTTTCTTTGGGATCTATAAATAGTAAGTGCAGTCATTAATAAAGGGGCACCAAGGATTTTCAGATCCTTCTGTATTGTCAAAAAGTACAAAAAATAATGAGAAGTGAGAGTTCTATGAATGAGAAAACGACCAAATTAGTCTTTGATGTGTACAGGTTGAATTATTTTGGTCCTTTATATATACCACCTTATTCATATAGTCCTTGATGTATATAGATAGATGATCATTTTGATCCTTAGCCCTAAAACAAACAGTAAAAGTAAAATGTTCCGTTAAATTTAATTGTGTGTTACTTTGAAATTGACACCTGACAGACCCTTTCTCCCTCAATCTTCTTTCTTTCAACATTAAAGGTATGCTCCATCTTCAGTCCACCAACCAGCCATATTCTTATAAGAAAAATAATACACACTACACTCATTTCTTATCTCACTCCAAACAATAATTCCCAGCAGCTCCCATTTTCATATATACATAAATAAAACAAAAATTGAGACTGCTAAAACAAATGTGAACTAAGTAAATCAGATGATACACTCCATTGCTCCTCCCAGGAAAACTCCATAAACCAACTCTCTTCAACCTTTAACCAACTAGTCTCTCTTTTTATAGCTAGATATGGGAAGAATATAGCTTTCTTTTTGTTTTGTCCTTTTTAAAACTAATGATTGATATACAAATACAAAACGTTACCTTTATAAAAAAAAAAAAAAAAACTAATTGTCTTTTCATGTATTTTTTTATTTCGTTGTTCAAATAGAAGGGTGAAAACTGAACGGACAGAGGTTGAAAATCGATATCTTAACAATATTCTTTGAAAATTGAAGAGATTTTTGTGTGTCAAAAAGGATTTTGGTAATGAAAAGAAGAATAAACCAATTGAAAATTGCAGCAGAATTGGCATAAGAAAGACGATTGAGGTAGAAGGGGTCTGCCACTTGTCAATTTCGAGGCACCCACAATTAGTTTAACAGAATTTTTCATTTGTACTGTTAGTTTTAGGGTTAAGAATCAAAATGATCATCTTTTTATATACATCAAGGATTATTTCAATAAAATAAGTATATATAAAGGACCAAAATAGTTCAACCCCTAAACATCAAGGACCATTTTGGTCGTTTTCTCTACTATGAACCATGCAATAGCCTACTCATCTAAAGATCAGATGAAATGAGTCAGCTACTCTTATTATATTTCCTTCTGAATCCAAACAAGAGTCAGTTTCCATTATGCTTCTTAATTGATTTTCCACTACTTATTCCAGGGTGCGAAGTTAACCAATGCAAATCTGAAGGGTGCAAATCTTCAAAGAGCTTATCTTCGGCATGTGAATCTTCGTGATACAGTAAGTCATATTACCACTGCCAATCAGTTGGGCTTTGTTATAGCCTACTCATCTATCCTCAATTATGTTGATTCTGTGAAGCACAGACGTGGAAATTTTTAGGAAAGAGAAGATAATTGCTTGAAACAAAGCCAGATTTTCATTCACTGACAAAGATTAACCTTTTCCCTGGCCTTCTGCTGGATGTTCTTGTAATCCAATTCACCGATGAATTTCCATCTGGAAGGAAAGAAACTTGATAATGTGAATCAAAGTTCTCTTGAATAATAATAATTATATTGGAATCTCAGGGAGATCTGATGGAACCTTCGTCTTTGAACTTCAAACTACATATAGGAAATGCATTTCACCTCACCAACTACTGGGATGTAGTAATCATAAATTTCTAAAGATAAGCAAATGACACTCTCTCCCACTATAAACCATCTTTCCTGTATATCTGCCTTTGAAATTCCTTTTCTGACTTAAACCATTGAGTTTTTGGGCGTTCATATGGCTACTATCTCACGAGTTCATTTCAACTTCAAGTTGCTATCTTGCAGTGTTGAAATAATTTTCCCAACCTCACAAGTTTACTTGTGCTGTCTTGCATATTTCTAATTGTGACTGCTAAATTGTACTGTATTTTCTATGTATTATGTGTAAAGAAGCATGAGAGGTTAACATTAGCATTTTTCAATGTCTAGCTCCAGGTTTTGGAGTATAACGGTATGTACATTATGTTCTTTGACTACTTAATGTCTCATCAACCAAAAAGGCCAAAAGGCAGAATATTTTAGTTATGAATATATGGCATTTATGAAGTTTGTGAGACACCTATCAAATTATGTGCAAAACTTGCTTGGTAATTGTTGCTTCCAATTGCACACACAAGTGTACATGGTCGCAAAAGTAATTTAGTGGCTCTAAAAGAGCCGGATTATTGAACCTATAAGACTTGTCGATTAACTATCTTACTAAATTATACTAGTCCAATTATTTATTCAAGAGTGCCAAAAGAGTTTGATTTATAAATAAAGAATGCAAGAATTAAATACTAAGATTACCTTCCTATGATTGGGGAAATTTCAGGGCTGCAACATGCTTAAGGTTTCATGTATCACATCTCATGTGATGAATTAACTACGGTTATCAAATTACTAATTTACAGGGTTGATTTTATGATCATGATTTCCCGACCTCTAATCGCCTACTCCAATTGACTTTCTAACTACATCGTTGAGCAGGGATAGACAAACTCAATTGGCGAGCATTTATATTTCATCATGTTTAGTAACTAAGCTCAATGTTCATTTGGGTGTTAATCTTGAACATGAATCTAAACAAGTGATATGCAAGAGAGATCGAGCTCTTTGTATTCTTTGGTCTATCTACCCCTTCATCTCTCGAGTCCAAGAATAGACGATATGTTTATTTCTATGGTGATCAAACATGAAATACTAAAACCAAAGTTCAAAAGTAATTTAAGTGATAGCCAACATTAATTCAAAACAATCGATGTTCAACAATTACTCATAGCCGCAGCCCCACAACAATGGTCTTTAGCTACTAATGTCTAAGAAAAGCAGAAAAAGAAAAAGAACCCTAATGGTGAATTGTATTCCTTGTCTCTGGCACTTGAAATAGAAGTTCCCCTACAAAAGAAGCCTAGGGCTCTATTTATAGAGTTAGGGAAAATAATTCCTCCTTCTATTTGGATTTGGACTCCTTAAATTTCAGTATTTTCATCGGGGCATTCGTGGGGCAGCGTGCCAGAACTTGGCTTCAGTAGTTTAGGCCCTGGCACGGCGCGCCCAGGCTGCTCCATGGGTGTTTTTCTTCACGCTCATTTTCCCTTCGCTCCCGTTGCCTCCTATTTAGCTCATATTTCTTTAGAAGCCCGTGCATATGCTAATCATGCAGGTTAGTGCGCATTCATTGCAATACTTAATCAAAACACAACAACTATCATAAAAATGTCCTCGAAACATAAGGCGCATGCGGGTAAATCGTAGTAAATGGGCATATAAATACGCCCAAGATCACCAACCCACACTTAAACCTTTGTTCAACCTCGAACAAACATTAAAGTTCATCTCAAAAAAATAAAACTAGGAACGCCATCACTTTGATTGATACAAACAATTAGGTCATATACAACTTTCCAATCTCGATCATTATGAAAGATATAAAAATAAACAACAAACCTCTAACCTCCTAACCTCAAGGAAGAACTTTGAACTCATCAAATTTAAGCTTGTTCACCTATTCTCGTCAAAGAATGTTAATAAAATTACCTATCCATCATGAAACAAGTGTCTCACAAGAAGAAATAGTCTACACACTCAATTCAAAAGATTGAAGATAAATTAAGGACTTCACATCAAAGAACCAACTCTCACACTCACAAATAAAATTCACATGTATGCACAAAGAACCATAGGCTTGCCCATTATGTACATCTCCACTAATTAAGCATGCTTGAATAGAATCAATTAGGACTTTAACGGGTTGTAATATAGGCTAGGGGACGGGTAGGAAAACTATATAATAGTGACTTACACTTTCCTAAGCACTTGACAAATTTAGACTTCATCACCCATTGTTTTCTTCTCTTTATTTTCAGCCCTCGCTTCAACAATTATCATGATCTCAAGAATGCTTCAGTCATTTTTTTTTTCCGAAGGATTTTTTTTCTTCTTTTTTCTCCTTTTTTTTTTCTTTTTCATTTCACATTCTTTCGAAGAGGGCTTTTTCATCACTTTATAGCTATCATTGATTACTTTTTTCCACTAAACCATCCCTTTTTGTCTTCAGATTTACCAATTATAATCAGTCTATGCTACAGTGCTCAAGGAATCAAGGTGCAAAAATCAAGGATTCAACATAAGAGTTAAGGCAAAAATATGGCTACCAACAAAAGGCTACATGCTCAGAGAGCTAGCTAGTGATATAATATCTGAAAAAGCTAAAATTTACAAGACAAATCAAGGAAAGCCTATTATCTTCTCCTAAACAAAGCAACACTTTTTATTTCACTTCAATAACATGCAGGGGAAGTTCTAGACTAAGATGCAAAACATGGAATAAACAAATTATCACCACACATGACAGAAGTATTAATCAAGATGTATCAATTCCACTTCTAAGAGAGACAAGATCATAACAAACTACAAAATAAAATAAGTTATATACAAAGTCACAATCATGAGCCTAGGTGTCAAAAATGATGCAATTTTATTAGCAATCAAGCATTCACAAGAAAGTACTACTCAAAATTAGTCCTTAATAGCAAGTATCACACAACTCATAAGTTATATACAAAGTCACACCTCGCTTTATGTGCACTTCAGTGTCGTCATAAAGGTTCTAAGGCAAACATTTCCTTGCCAATGAGCCTTTTATGAAGTAGTGAAACGAAATAATCGATATTTCACTTTATCGTAATTTTTTTTCAATTTCTTTGGTCATATATTTGTCATTCATGTTTATAATTATTATTCTTGGACTAAACACATATATTTGTATTCTTTTCTCCCTTTGTGCCTTTTTTCATTAAAGCCCACACATTATTTGCGCTTAAAGCCCCCACGGACCTTAGAGTTTTTTTGCGCTTTTCGCCTTTGATAACACTGATCAAAACACAACAATTATCATAAAAATGTCCTCGAAACTAAGTCACATGCAGGTAAATCGTAGTAAATGGGCATATAAATACGCCCAAGATCAGTAATTCCCTAAATGTTGCTCTCGGATGATCAAGTCTGATTCCATCCAGAGAGACACCATTGAGTTTTATACTAGAGTTCAAGCAATGAATTTCCATGAGCACATCTTCCCATATTAGGTAATCTGATTCATGTCTGTGACCTTTATTTGCCAAAATGTCTGCACACTGATTTGCTCCCTCCAGTTGTTGATAATATTTGCTTTCTCGACTTCCGGGTATCTGCAATCCTTGATAATAGCCTTGGAGGATGAAACTGTATGCCGTCTTCGTTGATAAGCTTAACAAGAAGCAAACAATCTGTTTTCACTTCTAACTCTTTTTATCTCACTGCCTATGCTAATTGTAGCCCTTGTTTGACTCCTATTTCCGTAGGGATGCTTGAGGTAGGTAGAGTTTATCTTACTTGAATATCCATCCATCCCATTATCCTTTTCCCTTGATTATCTCAAAAAGTCTTCCAAAAGCAGCATCTCCAGTTTGGGTTTTCACATTGCCATCAGTATTCAGTTTAATCTTTTCTAAACAAGGAGGAGACCAAGTGAGTGATTAATCTTAACTTCAGATATAGAAGTTCGTCAAGGAAATGTTTCAACAATTTCCCAAGCATAATCACTAATATGTGCAAAGATCTGTTGATGGACGTTATTTTTTCCAATCAAATTTCTATTTCTTTCTTTCCATTTGCCAAATAGATGAAAATGTTAGTGTAACACTGTAGGAGATCAATCAATCCATTCAAGCATAAGCATAGCATTCATTTCATGAAATCAATCTCATTTTGGGAGAGGAAACTATTCCAAATTTATCTATATTTTGGACAAGTCCTAATAATATGTGAAAAGTCCTTATCATCATCACGTCAATTATCTTCCTAGTGAATCCTGATTGTTATGTCTTACAACCCATATGAGTTTTTAAAAAAAACGAGGTTCTTACAAGTCATATGAAGTGTTTTATTTTCCCTAGGTGAAGTTTCCATATATTAGTCAATATCCTATCATTTGAGTTGTGTATCTAATTATGCTTCTGTTGATCCTTGGACTAATCTCCTTTTTACCACTGCATGCAATGTAGAAATGTCTGATGTAACAAATTTAACCATAGTAGTTAACTGATGATAGTATGTTTTGGTATATTTGCCTGGAATATAGGGAAAGGGATGAAGCTTGAAGGGTGTGATTCAGCTCTGTTGCTTAATATTCTCTGCTCGCCATTGTATTTGATTCTAGTTGGAACTAAATATTTCTCTTTCTCTCAGCATTTGGAGGGGGCAAAGCTTGATGGTGCCAATTTACTGGGTGCAATCAGGTGACACCACAGATTTGTTCTCATCCCAAACCTCTCCCAGAGCAGCATTAAAGAAGAGAGCTACAAAAAGGAATTGTATAGCAATAGTATCAAGCCTTACATGTATTGACCAACTATTTTAGTTTAATTTGGTGGTCTAAATCTCAATTTAATTATCTGTATGTGTGTAAACCCAAATTGTTTCAAACCATTCTGGCCTTGTAAGAATGTTTTTAACTTTTCAAATCTGAGATGATCAAACAAGAGGTACTTTCCAAGAAGAATTGAGTAGGCATAGAAGGGTTTTTCCGAAGAAATGATTTGTGGGTTATGCACTAATCCCTCAAATCTAGTTTAAGTATATATGAATGTATCCAACACATTACACAGTAACATCCTTTCAGTGCACTCAATGATTGCTCTAAACAGGAACTAGCAAATGCCCTACTCTTCCCAAGCCTAGTACATAACATGGATCATATATTGTCATTTCTGGTTTTTTCCTTTAGGTCTATCAGTCGAGGAAACAGCAATAAGCTGCAAACTGAATTGTTTACCACCAAAACACATACCTGACTGGTATCGCAATTTCATACACCTACTCCTTTTAGTTCATCAGGTTAATTCACTTTCCTCAGAAGGGACCTCATTAAAGGGGCTAGGGAGATGGGGAAACAAAAGTAACTGCAAGATGTACCATTACCTTGTACCCACTGCGACACGGTGGCCTTTTTTTTTCCAGTTACACTTGGCAAGAAATAAGATAGATCAAATTGGAGTATAATTTGTTAAGATCATAGAATCGAGTTACTGCAGTAATGAGTAGAAATATAGCTTGCTTAACAATGGAGAGAAACTCTCTTCTTCATTGAACATTGAAAGCTTCTACAAGGGAACTCTTTTTACAACTCTCTTCATTCTATGACTATATCATTTATATATACAATCAGTTCATCAAGCTAACAGACTAACAAATTCTAACTAACTAAATTTGTTAATTTAACGAACTTGTCAGAGCTAACTGATAGTTGTGCATTTTACTAGCTGCTCAACATCCTCCCTCAAGCTAGGTGTATGAAAAACATTCTTCATTCCTAGCTTGGCAAGCTGATACGCATGTTGCACACAAGTTAATCCTTTGGTGAGTAAGTCTGCAGGTTGCTCTGTTGTTTCCAAGTACATAGGTTGAACTAATCCTAGCTGAACCTTCTCTCTGATGAAATGGCAATCGATGTCTATGTGCTTTGTACGCTCATGGAAGACTGGGTTGGCAGCAATCTGTATTGCTAATTTGTTGTCACTGTAAGTAGGCACAGGCATCTTCACCTGCACTCCTAGTTCTTTGAAGAGTCCAACTAACCACACAACTTCTGCAACTATTGATGCCAAGCTCCTGTATTCAGCCTCTGAGCTCCTTCAGATAGTGTTTTGCTTCTTGGACTTCCATGATATCAAAGAATTTCCATATGTGACCATGTAGCCAGCAATGGATTTCCTGTTATTTTGACATGTTGCCCACTCTGCATCACAATATGCAGTTAGTTGATTATCAGCAGTGGCACTCATAAGAATTCTCAACCCAGGTGATTGTTTAACATACTTGACCACCCTCATTGCTGCATCCATGTGAGATGTCTTGGGATTGTGCATGAACTGACTTAGGAGTTGTATCTGGCCTTGTTTTCGTCAAATAAAGCAACCTTCCCACCAACTTCTGGTACACAGTAGAGGAAAGTGCAGATCAAATTCTGTAGTTGTAAGTTTCTGATTCAGTTCAATAGTTCAATAGGTGCTCCGATAGGCTTAGAAATGGACAACCCCATGTCTGAGATTAGTTCAAGTCAGTACTTCATTTGGTGCATAAGAAGCCCTGTTGCATTTCTAGCAAACTCAATTCCTAAAAAATATCTCAGCTCCCCTAAATCCTTGATTTTAGAACTGTCTTTGAGAGCCTTTTTTGTTTCAAGGATCAGTTTATGATCATTCCCTGTGGTAAACCAATCATCAACATACACCAATACCAATACCAAACTTTCACCTTGATTCTTTGTGAATAAAGAGTAATCATAATGGCTCTGCTGGAAACCAGAATTAGCTAAGGATCTGGTTAACTTGATGGTCCATTGCATACTTGTCTGCTTGAGTCCATACAGTGACTTGGTGAGTTTACACACTATCCATCTCTCACTGTGATGCCTAAAACCCATAGGTAACTCCATGTATACTTCTTCATTCAAATCACCTTGAAGAAAAGCATTAAAAACATTTATTTGGTGTATTTGCCAGTGATGTGTAGCAGCCAAGCTTATGACAACTTTTAACAGTCCACATCTTCACAACAGGATAGAATGTTTCCTGATAGTTCAAACCTTCCTTTTGGTTGTAACCCTTGGCTACCAACCTAGCTTTGAATCTATCAACCTCTCCATTAGCCTTATACTTCACCTTGTACACCCATTTACACCCTCTGACCTTTTTTTCCTCAGGCAACTGTGTAAGCTTCCATGTGTGATTTTCTTCCAAAGCATGGATCTCATTTTGCATAGCTTCAATCAATCTAGGTTCTGTATGGCTTCCTGATAAGAAGCAGGTTCCTTTTCCTGAGATAACTTAGTAACAAAGCTTCTATAGGCTGGTGCGATGCTCTCATAATCAACTATATCTCCAATGGGATACAAGCAATTGCCAGCTAGCTTCTTCGGCAAAACATAGCATGTGTGCCACAAAAGGGGCTTAGCAGGTCTATTGGATCTTCTAACAATAACAGGTTCAACAGCATCATGTAAGACTAATGGTGGGGTCTGATTCTGAGACAAAACATCAGGCATAGAGGCCTAATCATCCTGAGGAGGTGCAACATCAGAGGATACATTTGTGTTATGAGGCTGAAAGTATTGACTGTCACTGGGATGTCCTTCATTACTAGGAGGAGTAGTATCATTTCTGCTTACAACACATGGTGTAAGCTTACAATCTTCTACATGTGAATGAAGTATAGAAAATATTTGATCAGTGGTATCACCTGAACCTGATGTTTGAAATGGAAATTCCTTTTCATAAAAAGTAACATCCATGCTAACAAAAATAACCCTCGACTCAATGTCCAGCAGTTTATATCCCTTCAGATTGAAAGCATACCCAAGTAGCACAGCCTTTCTGGCCTTTGGTGCAAACTTATCATCCTTCCTCAAACTAGTAGCAAATGCCAAACACCCTATCACTCTTAGGTAAGTTAAAGAAGATTGTTTGCCATACATCAGTTCATATGGTGACATGTTTCCCAAGACTCTGAGAGGTACTCTATTTATGATATATGTTGCAGCTTGTATGCATTCACCCCAAAATCTATTTCGTAACTGCCCTTGAAATTTGATAGATCTTGTTGTCTCTAAGAGGTGCCTATGCTTCCTTTCTACATCTTCATTTTGTTGT
Organism: Solanum pinnatisectum; assembly: GCA_035578085.1. Taxonomy (NCBI): domain Eukaryota; kingdom Viridiplantae; phylum Streptophyta; class Magnoliopsida; order Solanales; family Solanaceae; genus Solanum; species Solanum pinnatisectum. Next base: position 120,499 of record CM069085.1, on the reverse strand, counting down.
GGAGTATGTGGATAAGATCTTTGGTGGATGATCCCATGCAATGCAAACAAATCATGACAGTTAGAATTCATAAACACTCCTCCATCATTTGATCTGTTTCTTGCTTTTGAAGCATTTTCCTTTTAGAAGTATTCATGAATGATTGTTATCCTTCATGAATAACAATTCATAAGCTGTGCTTTATAAAATCGATGAAATGATTGCAATCTGGTTAAAGATGATTCAAGCAACAATTGACAGGAGAACTAGCTGGGTTTCCAGCATGAGCAGTAGCTTGAATTATTAATTGTTACAATGATATTTGAGGGGGAACAGATACAACTAAAGCATTCAAACTTAAGAAAAATCTACTCCATTGCAAGTGTCTGTTGGAGAACAAAGTGAGAAGACAGACAATAATTTTTACCTCAAAGGAGATCTTTACCTCAAAGGAGATCAAACGTTGTCCTAGTTCTAGTTTTATAAATCTAAACATTTAGACTTCATAAATACTTCAAACAAAAAAAAGTACCTAAACTTTTTATTAATTTTAAAATACTAAATATTAGAAAAATAAATCAACATTTCGCATTGGCACTTCGTACTTTTAATAGTTTAAAGTTTAAAAGCAGATCAAGCCTATTTGTAGCTAATTGCTCAACCAAACAACACCTTCAAATGCTGTTTCCAGACTGGATATATCATACATCATATTTTTCAGTGAAAGAATATATAAGGGTGTTACACTTAATCGAATACACCGTAATACCAAGTTGGTCAAAGTTGTCTGTTTGAACAATTCGCACCAATTTTTTCTTATTTTTTTTCATTGTAAAAATTATTCCTCATTTTAATGGTTGAATCTACTCAAAGAAATACCAGACCAGCAAGACTCTGTTCACTAGTTGAGTTGATGCTCTCGACTATTTCTGAACTTGTCAAAAGGAAAGAATTAAAACGTTTGCCAAGATAAAAATAATATTTGAAAATTCATGACAATAGATTCTATTTAACAGGAGGCAAATCGCCAAAATTTGCAGGGTATACAGGAAGGACCTGGGTCCTGGGGTGGTCACCCAAATATGTAAGGATGAAGTTACAAAACCCCTTAGCATGAGTCCACTCAACTCAACATCCTATGAACTTCGCAAATAATTTGACAGAATCAAAATAACAGGTCAGTATGACAATCCTTGCTAGAAACATCAGTTCAGTGGCATTCCCAAATCACTCCTTCAATCTGTAGAAACCAATGAAGAGTGACTATAAAGATCACGTCGAATGAAAACCAAGATCAACAGTGGATAACTAAGATCAACAGTGGATTAGATCAGCACATCATTTAGCAGATACTTGTGGCAGCTTTTGACTATATTTCATTTCTTCTGCCTTAGACGTAAAATAAACCTTAAGAGGAATTCCAAGACATTGGAGACCATGTGTTTAAGATAGAACTACCATACTAACAAGAAACTCAACCAAAAATGACAAGATGCATGACACACATGAACAGTGGCGGACCCAGGAATTCTATCAAGGGAGTTCAAAAAATAAAGTTAAACACGCTAATATTATCCATAAATAAACGGGTCGGATCATATATGAAGTTATGAACGGATTGATTAACAAACGGGTTGACCAAAAAAAATTTTTAGTTCAAATAATTTCTTACAATTACAATTTATCTTAAGAAGATTAAAAACAAGGTTGTTTTTGGTCTATTTAATTCCTGCAAAATAGCTAAAAATTACAACAAAAAAATATATTGTTGCCTAAAATCGATCCCGCAACCCAAAGCTCATTTTAGAGAAATTTTGAACCCCCTCAACCGTTGGGCTACGCCTTTGTTATATATTCAGGTGGTTCAATTTTAAATACATACATGTACAGAAAAAAATCGATTTTATATATATAGTGTAATTTTTTTACCGAGGGGGGTCGGATGACCCCCCTGGAAGCAATGTAGGTCTGCCCCTGCACATGAATCTAATTTTACAAGATCCAAAAGACGGTATGATAATGTGAACTTAATAGAAAGTTCACGCAAACCCAAGATCACCATGGAAATTTGAGTCTTCATCTACAATAAACTGTTGAAGCACCACATTTGAATGGTGCTCTCCCAACTTTAAAGAAAAACACTACGACAAGAATTTTGACTAATGGATTAGATGGAAGGAAAGAGTTCATTGGGCACTCTCTTGTGACCACCCACCTACCCACCCAAACTAACAGAAAAAGCAATGAAGGAACACATGCACGAAAAGAAACCAACATTTAAGACGACCCTTAACTTATGATTGCATAAGTCAGGGTTCATATACATATCTGGGCATTAGGAACACCTCATCTGCTAACTTTATAGCAAGGACAGGCGGGACTGGTTTCAAAGAATGAAGCAAACATAATATACTGATTAATGAATCGGCTGAGACCACTCAAAGAAACATTTCAAAAGCCAAATAAGATACTACTCACATCTACGATATATGCTACGATTTCCACCATAAGGGTTGCGGTCATGAGACTGCAAGACAAACAAAAACAACGATCAGAAACTGTGTGCCGATCTAAAACTCAGAAACGTCAGTCTCTAGCATCTCAATTTTCATTTAATGTTCAAAAAAAAAAAAAAAGAATTGTCCATAAATACAACTCAGAAAGGAGAAAAAATTAGGCTGGAGGGTCTGATTAAAATAAATTAATAATAATGTATTATGGTACTTTATCAAATGCATTTAAGAAATTGTGTCAAATAGGTATCATCGAGATGTACTTCCCTGAGGAGTTAGTTTCCTGAGCTTAAGAACTTTTTGCAGGTGCATAATCAGGTTGTATAAACCACTTGAAGTAACTATGCAAAAGTAAACATGCTAATCAAGAATATGAGAAAATATTTAAAAACATAATGCTATTTAGGAACAAGCTTTCCATTTCTTAACCAGATAGCATTATAAAAATCCTAGGTCATTGAGCAGAATGAATTTTTTTTTTTTTCAGAATTGGTTACATTTGAATGAAGTTAAAAGATTATCTTTCTGTTAGTCTGTTTACATGCCATCTTTCCCAAGGAAAGCTATTGCATGCCACACTGGAAACCTTTTTTCCCCTCTTATTTATTTTCCGGAGGACTTGGATATGGCCCACAGTTCATACTTTCATATAAAGAAGATGCATCTAGTCCACAATTGCAAATGTATTCTACAGTGTCTGATTCGGGAACAGGGAGGTACACTACTATCCACTTGCAATATCAAGCAATGAATTATATAAAGAAAACACGCCCAGTTCTCGGGTCATTAAATTCAAAAGCACAGAACATACAACAGTAGCATAAATTAGAGCATGACAAGAGTGCCAGATGTAATATAACTGGGGTTTCCAATGAACAACAAAATGTTTGCCATGAGAAATGGTGAACCGTAACAATGACCACAGATCATTCAGTATTCTATACCTGAAAAGAATTCGGAAAGCTTTCGACCCCATAAACTGAACCTGGTAAGACCCAAAAAGAAGACAACTCAACCAAAATAGACATACTCAATAAGGCATAAACTATTGTGAGTCAAAAATGATCTCAAGAACCATCTAGTTGCAGTATGAACTCACCTGGTGAATGGTCACTGCCAAGCTGGCCATAATAGGCAAAAGATGGTGTACCCAGAGGTCCACGACTATGTGGCAACATACTAAATGAAAGAAAGTACAAATTCAATATTAATGAGGTAAAGTATCTGCAAGACGTTATTCTAATTTATATGATTGCATAAGATGTCCATTAGCAACGACAGACAATGGTATGAACCTTCGGTTTGCAGTAAGGAAAGAGCTTTCTAACTGCACTCTAGAAACTCCACTGGAATCCATACAATGTGGATTATGTACCTGCAGAGGCAGAAGGAGGGTGCCTCAGAGATAAGTATGTCTACATAAGAAGTGGAAGGGACATAAGGAGATGCAAGCAGCATAAATGCAACCAAATTCGCAACTTACTACAGCTGAAAACGGTCGCTTGCTTCCAGATAACGAGTACTGATGGTTAATACCTGAGCCTTCTCGGACAAGAACAATAGAAAACAGATATCAATTATATACAACAGGAAGAAAGAAAAAAAGGGTGGGGCGAGCTGGGGTGGGGTGGATCCAAAGTGCAGAGGTCTGGCAATGAATAACCATTAAAAACATAAAACATATACAACAAAGTAGAAAGCATAAGAACTATAAAAAGGTAAATACATCCTCTTATCTCTTTTTCCTTACAAGGTTACAGAACCCCCAAACTCCCATACCACGATTGCACCATGGTTCTTTCATATTTTGTTCCCTTGGTGACTCCCAACTCCACCTGGGTAATCATTAGTGTTGAACAAAACATATATATTTATATTTTTTTTCTCCCTTTGCGCCTTTTTTCACTAAAGCCCACAACCCCAACAGACCATAGAACTTCTTTGCGCTTTTTGCTTTTGATAACACTGCTAGGCACTAGACGTTACTTTCAAGCTCCTGCTTTCTTTCTTTCGTTTTAAAGAAAACTGAGATTCTAAAGTCCATTTTTTAGAACCCAATGGGCCAATGAAGTAGGCAAAACCATGGGAGATCAAAACTCAAATCCCAGCACCAATAGAAAATGCTGGGTGATCTCTTTCCATATAGCAAGCGTTGGTGGACAGAGTTACCCGGTACCTGTGTTGGCAGAAGGTAGCAAGCATACGATAGAATACTAGTGTAGGTACATGCAAACTGACCCGAATACCACCTTAATAAAAAGGGCTTCATTTCCTCCAAGGAAATTCGCTTTAATTGATAGCTTCTCACTGCTAGAGTAACTAAAGAAGCATTTGACCCTCTTCACCAAAATACCTTTAACTACCGAAGGACATATTAATCGACATCACTAAACCAATCTCTAAGACGAATAAATAAGAAAGGGTATAAAAGCATAATAAACTTCCTGTCCAACATAAGATTGGATGGGCACATCTTCCCAGCCTAGGGGGCTCTACTTAGGAATAAAACTCCTTGTTCATGAGATCATTTCGGCACTTAGCTGTAACATGGTCCCTTGCTGATGACATATTGCAGATTTTCATGCTTTTCGGACCTTTACTTTTACCCTAACACACCATTCTACTCTAAGTAGCTTTCTATTCCCCTAATGATCAACAACAATGATTTTAGGAGGTCATTATACAAAAGTACATGAACAAGTACACTACACTAACCTTTAGCTTATTAAAAAAATAAAGCACGTTACAACTAGCAGAACATTTAAATGGAAAGCTAGGCCAACAAATTATGTCTAATGACATGAGGCAAAGGAAGAGAAAATTTTAGAAGTGAAATATATGAAATTACCCATGTTCAAACCGGAATGGAGCTGACGAACTGGCCCTTGTTGTCTCAAGAGGTGCAGAAGTTCATTGGTTGTAGAAGATCCTCCATCAACTCTATGATCCTCATCATATCTTCTCATGTAATTTACCTTTTTGCTGGGTTCATGCCTCTTCAAGATGGCTATAACCACGATAAAGGAATTACTCATTAAAGACGAGACTCACGACTGCTATCAAGACACAATTGTTTTACTCCATAGGTATCATGTTTGCTTAGAAGCAACCTCTTTCTGTAAAAGAATTGACACAAGCAACAAAAAGCCTTCATTTATACTTATGATTTGAATCCACTGTTGTCAACACTTCATTTGGTTTCCAACACTTTGTGTTGATGATTTATATACATTTTGTTACCTTGTCTAAAAAAAACTTCAAAAAGCCTTTCAACATAGATTTTGACAGAAGATCCCAGCTTTCTAGCCAAATTTGCTAATATTACAGTGTCACAGTGTCAATAACTTCCAATAACATGACAAAACCTCAAATTCATCTAAAGATAAACAATAAGGGAAACGGCCACGCAGCTTAGAATTTAACTATATTCAGTTTATTATGTTAGTTTCTACCAAATTCTTTCAACTGGTACTAATTTGCTGGAGACCAATTTGATATATTCGCTTAATGCAATAATGTTTCAATGGGCTTAATTACTGCAACAAGATACCCAACTCTAGTAAAAATATTTGGTTAAAGGGCACACAACAAGACCCTTCGGGGTGGCCCAGTGGTTTGGACTTGGGACTTCCAAGTCAAGTTCGAAACCCCTTGTCAGCGAAAGCAAGGGGTTTGCCTTCTGGGTCGAGCTCGTCGCACCGGGCTTGCCTAGTGTGGGTTACTTCTCCTATGCGGTTTGCGAGCTATTGCATAGGAGCGGGGTTTTACCCTGTGCGCACCCAAAGGTAGCGGCTGCAGGTTTCCCTTGTCATCAAAAAAAAAAAAAGACACACAAGAAGTTAAAGGATTTTTCATAAGGAAAAGAAAAGATTATATTGAGGAAAAAGACTATTACTATGTTTCATTTACTTGGGCCTCATTTTTTAGGTCTAAATCTTAATCATTCAAAACTCAATCATTAAGTGTGTTTTTCCGTTATAACCACTTAATGACTTAGAATAAACCTGACTTCAAAAAAAAATCTTGATATTATTAAGATGCTAGTGATTCAAGGGTTTATGCAAAGAACGTATTTCATCACTACTCCATCCACTTTTATCACTACCCACTATTGCTGCTGCCCCCTACTATCAAGTATCAACTACCAGTCTACCACCCACAACTACCATCTCAACCACAATCACCATCACTGTCGATCACCATAGTCAGCGTCATCGCAACTAGCTACCATTTACAATCAACACGCCATCCATCATGCACATCCCCACCATCTCAACCACAAATATCACTATCCCAAATCACCACAGTCACTCGTCGCTGTCAGTAGCCACCATTTACTATCATCAGCACAACCACCACCACCATGCCATTGGCATATATAGCCAACCACCGCTATCAATCACTACCACATCATCCTCAACTATATCGGCTGCCACTACCTACCACTAACATTAACCACTATTATCAAACCATCATTACCATTACCTACCACCCAGAACCACCACTATCACCCAACTAACCCACCGCCATTTAGCACTATCAGCCATCACTACTACCTGCCACCCTAATAATTTATCTTTCTTACATTTTGTTGATATAGTATTAGATGAACGGGTGCTTTCTTTTCAATTTTATATTCATGAACTGTCAATAAAGTTAGATTCAAACGTTCAAATGTTGAAAATATAAATGATCTTAATTATTTATTATTCGTATCCTCATACAACATCATAATATTCAGATGTTTATGAAGATTCAAATGTCTTAATCTTAATAAACAAACAGAGTCTTATCCACTTTTGCCGGTTGAAAATTTAAGGTCAAAGGGTAGCAATTTAGAATGCTAGTAATTATCTAAGTAGAAAAATATGTATTTTACTTAATTGGTAACTCGTAAACATGTTTGATAACCTACTTGACATAATAATCAAGCAAGAAAGAGCACGCCATGAAAAGTTGTTATCTGGGTTTGAAGAGGATCATTGGGAGAGAGAGAAATAGAAGGGCTTTAGAAAGGGTAGAAATGAATTTTGAGCAGTTGAGGAGTAGTCTCTGGTTCCTTATTTATTTTTGGTGCACCAATGTAGTCTCGGGATGAATAGATGATTGGGGGCTTTTTCTTTGAGAACCATATCATTTTGTAGGTTCTTTAAACTTTTGGGTATACTTCTTGTATATGACCAATTTTGACTTTCATTTATGAAATGAAATTGTTTACCTGATCAGAAAAGGTAATAATCAAGCAATTCATTCCCCAAGAATCTCCTCTCTTTTCTTTACGAAAAAAATAAGGATCATCCAAGGTTTTATGCCACAAAGCAAACAATTTTATACCAAAGTATCATCAAATTGACAAATATAGGTTTCAAAAAACTCACACTGGTCCTGCATTTTCTTCTCCTCACGAGGTTCCCTTCTAGAAGGAAGGGTTACACGTTTAGTTTGCTTACTCTTCGGCATGGGTTTAGCAAGAGATACCTTAATGCTTTCCTAAAATATAATCAACATTGAAGATAATCATAAGCACAGCAATTTTGCAATAACTTAATGGTAAATTACAGAAACAATGTGAAACCTTGGATCCACTGTCATTAGCTGGTTCATGACTGAATGCCTCAATGCACGCAAGAGCAGACTCACGGCTTACATAATTGACGAAGGCAAAATCTTTTCTCCTTGAGGAAGGAAGATCTTTTGCAAGAACAACACTCTCAATTTCACCAAATTTACCGAAGTAGTCTCGCACTTTTTCTTCAATCCATGAGGAAGGTAAATATTCAACATAAACTGATTTAACCTTGACAAAGGTGAAGCAATTAAGTATTTTAATCAAATAAAAGTAGTATTATAGATGAAGATTGTTAGTCAGAAAGACTAGGGAAAAAAGAAGAAACAAAATAGAGTATTGAGGCTTCTTTTCTCATGCATCGCTTAGCATTTACTTCAGGTAAACAACTCAATAAGCATCAATATATTAATTCCAAAACCTTTCATCACAACTGACCTTTAGCATTTCTTCTTCATTTGGCTCAATTAAAGGCTGTGCCCATGCAACTTTTACCTTCATGTGTTTCCCAAAAGCATCCTTCTTTTGGAGTTTGCTGAAAGCAATCTGAGCTTCTTTACTTGTTTCAAGTTCAACAAATGCAAACCCTCGATTCTGCTCGATGTTGTTAGGATTAGCCATAACTGTGACCTTATCAATATTTTCAATTCCAGCCTTCTTCAGTAGATCAATCACCTGTCCAGAAATAAACTCTTCAGAAGTCATTTAACCCAGAGAAATTACAATAATCAGCAGCAAACAGTAAAGCTTACATCTTCAGTCTTCCATTTCTTGTCAATATTACCCAGGTATATTGTGTCATTACCCTCAACAAGGGATACACGACATTGCTTCCCAGATATCTAGGTTTCAAAATCAAATAAATGCATTAGTCCATCGCATACAACAGCTTAGTGCAGAAATTGCAATTATCTATCCAGCAGGACTCACCAGTAAACTTAGCTAAAATATATTATTCTCTATGCCTTAAATTTTGGGTGTAATATGAAAATTAGATGAAGAATACACCCCCAACAGCATGATTATTCCTCAAAGCATAGTGTTTATTACTTGTACGGTTATATTAAGCAAATAGTAAGAAATGTCCATACCTCTTATCGACAAAGAAAAAAAGAGAGTATTTGCAGCCATATCCATTTAAAGCTAGGTATCCAAAAATGAGTTCAAACAACCTACTTTCCAAAATCATAGACCTATTTCTAACTTATGTTAGAGTATGCACATTTGTTACATAAGCTTCCAGCAAATTTTTTTGATAAGCACAGATAAGTTCAATTAAAACTTAAAATGTTCTATAGGATCCAGTAAATTGATAGTCTGTCGAAAAATCAATATGAATCTCGCCACATACTTGATTTATTAGCTGTACGTGTAGACAAACAGCCAACCAACTAACTGCACTACTTAAACAAACGTTTGTTCTACTTAGAAGACCACAGGTAGCAATTCCAAATGACATTACCTCAACTTTGGAATATTTTTCTACAGCCTTCTTTGCATCAGCAGCAGAAGCATACCGAAGGAAAGCAAACCCCCTTTTCTTTCCTGTTTCACGATTTATCAACAATCTTACATCCACGACCTCACCAACCTCACCAAAGATACTCCTGATATCCTCCTCATTTGACTCCTTGTCTAATCCCCCAATGAAAATCTCTGTCCTCCGCCTCTTTTTCCGTTCTAATGCCTCCATTTCCCCACTCAATAGAATTCCTTCATTCAACCTCAGACTAGTATCCACAGCTTCCTTTGTTTCCTCTCTGCCTTGACTATACCCTTCCTCTCCCAACTGAACCAAATTTTGATCCTTACTCGAATCCACATTATCACTACTAGAAACATTAAGACTACCTTTTTCTGAATCAAAAACTACAATTTGTGTTTCAAGAGAATCCATATTATCATTCTCAACAACACTATCTTTGCAATCCAACATGCAAGGCTCTAATGTATTTTCAGTTGCACCAAACTCCCTGACACTCTTAGCCTTCTCAACTTCCATCGGATGTAAACTGTATTTCTTTGACTCCTCATTTTCAGCTGAAACATCCTTACAAGATTCTAGGTTTTCAGTTTCTGGAGGACTAGGTTTAGATTTTTCAACGCCTGCTGAATCCAAAATAGTTTCTGCGTCCCCATTGTTGCTACCTTTCACCAATTCTTCCCTTTTTCCACTTTTCCTGGCAACAAGCTTGGGCACTTTCTTCTTCACTATCTTCTTGACAATCTTTACTGAACGAAGATTACCTTTTTCTGAATCAAGAACTATGTTTCCTGTCTCAAGGGAACCTATATTGTCCTTGGCATCTTTACTTTCTGAAATGGGAAGCTCTAATTTACCTTCATTTACACTAACCTCAGAGTCCCTCATTCTATCCTTTCCTAAGATACCCTCAGCAGCAATAGCAGCAATAGTACCGTTCCCAACTTCTACTGGATGAAATGTGCCCTTCTCAAAGTCACCACCCTCACCAACTGTAGCAGCACTACTAGGCTCTAAATATACAGTTTCTAGTTCAATTGTGCCTCGAGAGTTAGCTTTTTCAACGTCGAATGAATCCAAAACAGTTTCTGTGTCAGCATTTTCTCTGCCTTTTTCTGACTCCTCAGTCTTTCTACTGTTCTTCACAACGGATTTGGGCACTTTCTTCTTTACAATCTTCTTGACAATCTTTACTGAACGGAGATTACTTTTTTCTGAATCAACTACATTTCCTGTCTCAAGGGAACCTAGATTGTCCTTTGCATCATTACATTCCAAAATTGGAAGCTCTAACTCACCTTTAGCTACAGTAACCTCACAGTCCTTCATTCCATCCTTTCCTAACATAACCTCAACGGCAATAATACCTTCCTCAACTTCTATTGGCTGAAAATTGTCCTTCTCCAAGTTACCACCCTCACCAATTGTGGCAGCACTACTAGACTCTAAATATACAGTTTCTGGTTCAATTGTGCCTCGAGAGCTAGCTTTTTCAACCTCGAATGAATCCAAAACAGTTTCTGCGTAGCCTTTTTCTGATTTGTCTGTCATTTCACTGTTCTTTGCAACAGATTTGGGCACTTTCCTCTTGACAATCTTCTTGACAATCTTTACTGTCTTTTTCACCACTTTTTTCTTACCACTCTGCCCTACTTTCTGCTCCCCAACAGCTTCAATTTCCACTGTTTTTGGCGGCGTGCCTTGGTCAGCTTCATTCAACTCAACTCCGGTTTCCCTAATATTTATTTCTGGAACTTGGGAGCTCAAGGATTGCTCCGGATGCTCACTGATTTTAGAATTTGTAGAGTAGGTCATCGGGGGAGACGATTGATTATCTTTTTGAGGCGATGGGGAATCGATCACGGCGGTGGAAGTGGATGGAGGCGGAAAAGATTTCGGGCCGGTGGATTCGATTGCTTCGAGAGCAGATTTTCTGACGGTCGATCTGGTGCGGCCCCACCGCGGCGCGGAGGAAGCTTTCGGCGGCATTGTAGAAACAGGGGAAGGGGAGAAGTCACTTGTTACCGTACAGACGGGATTTAACCAAAACACCCTTTCTATTTTGGTGTCTTGCTAAGATTTTGGAGAGTGTTTTTCATTAAAATAGTTTGATGAATTACTATTACTACGTATTAATTATTTTGACTTTTATAATAAATAATATTTTATATCATTTTTATTTTTATCGAAAAAAAATATCATAGTTTTAAATCCAATGTTAATTATAGTTTCACTTTTGTACTTCAAATCAAACCACATAAAATATATTGTCAAATTTTATTTTATTTTGTGGAATTGGAGCCATATTAAGTTTATATTAAAGAAAAAGTTACTAAAAAAAATTAACACCCAAAATTAAAGCTCATATACCTTCAATTTGCAAAGAAGTAGCTCAATCTTTATCTATGCAAACACAAATTATTTTTTATTTGATCGGTTATACTTTTTATGAAAAATTGAGTGAGATATTTGAAATAATTATCTATCACTTCACTTGCAAAGTTGTCTATAATACTATTCAATATATACCTCTAAAGTTAATTTACGACACTTAAAAGTTTGACTGATACGAGCATATTTACATATTTCATCATATCTTTTAAATTTTCGAATATAGGAGATCGCCAATAAAATCTGAGGACGAAAGAAGTGACTATGGAATTTTTCATTGCCTTGCAAAAAGGAAATCATCATGTGCTCAAAACAAGAATCTAGGAAAACCACACATTAAAGAAACTCAAATGGAAAACCATCAAAACCAAAAAAGGAATCATTCCCTTGTCATGTTTTTTTTTTTTTATAAAGAACAATCATGTTTGCCCTATATATAAGAAGAGAATTTAAGAGTAGCACAACTTAAAACCATGACATTGGTTGACTAGAAGCATATAAAGATATAAATTACTATAGTAATTCAGAAGAAATACACTTACATGATGGAAAACAAATTAGATGGATCAGTAGAAGGTCATTTTGAGCCATCTTATGAGTGGCAACATCAAGAAGGAGTTGATCTTCTCTTGGTCCATCTCCCAGGTAAATAATACAGTACAATTAGTTAGAACTCTTGAAAATATTATTGCAATAGATATCCCTCAATTTATTTATTTTTCTTTGCATTCAAGAATTCAAGGATAAAGAAGGATTGAAGGTACAAGTTAGCAATTGTGGAGTTGTAAAGATTTCAGGAGATGGTCAAGCAAATCAAACCAGATTAAATTTTCTCAAAGAGATCCAATTACGAAAGGATCATAACGTAGATGCGATAAAGGCCAAATTTGAGAAGGGTGTTCTCAAAATTACACTGCCAAAGAAGAGTACTAATGAAAGCTTAAATGAAGTATCAAATGAATCAAGATTCAAGAAATTCAAAAAGGTGGCCTTGGGTGTTGCAGCTATCGTGGTTGTAGTTTCTGCTTTCTCCGGATTCGCTTACTACATTTATAGGACTACAATTGTTAAAGACTAATATAATTAATATTACTTCTATTTATATAACATTATTATAATTAAGAGTATGCATGATACAATGGAAATAAAGAGGTCCATAACATATTCTAATATTTCCATCCTTGTTACTATTCCTGCTCTATTTATCTTTGATCCCAATGAGTTGCTTTCTGTTCATTACACAACTTTGTTTGTTAAAAGATATAAACATTTGAAGAAAAAACACACACACACACACTAAAAATAATTAATTACAAAGAGTAAAACATCATTTTATTTATGCATAATACATAACTTGATTTGTACGCCCTCCAATTTTAAACGTGCACAAGTAGACACTTTAGCTTGTTTAAAATTGAACAAATAGACACATGTGTCCTACGTGACACAATATAATACACATAGGACGCCACTAGGATACAAAATTATCATGTAAGATGTCAATAGGACGAATGTGTCTATTTATTTAATTTTATACAAGCTTAAGTGTCTTCTTATGCATAATCAAAATTAAATGACATAGATGTCAGTTCAAGCAAAGTCAAAGAACACGTTTATATATATATAGGTGAAACTTGAAACGTTGACTTAAAAGAAAATTAATTAGAAATGGATGTCATACATGTTAATTAAATTATTCAAGTTGCTTGCAATGTATTTTGTGTAGTATGAAAGAAAAAAGTGGCAAGTCTCATGGCAGGGGCAAAGAAAGAAGGAGAGAAGGGGGAACTAATAAAGGAACATTGACAAAAACAAGAAAAGAATTTAAACAAGATTTGGGCCAGCTTTTACCATTAAACATATACCCCTCAGTCTTATCTTTATATTATACTAGTTTTTTTGACACGTACAAGTACCAATTCCAAAAATATATGTTATAGTAAATAGTATTACTTATTTAAGCGAAGATTTGAATAATAAGCTTAGCAAAAAATAATATTGCAGATTCTTTTGTAAATGTTCAACGTGGATCGTCATATATATCTCTTATTCGCGCAAACATATGAAGATGGTCAATGAAAAAATTTTATTAGTTAAATGCAATAATGTATATATTTATTTCAATTTGATGAGATTTAGTTATGTAATTAGTCTTATATATCTCACTAATATTACCTTATAGACAATAATCGCTTTGTATTTTTCTTGTCATCTAACCAGATGTGCTTTGCATGTGTATTCCACGTTAAATTGTTTAGATGTCATATGAACATGTGAAGAGAACAACTACATTTTATATATTCACATATTTTCACATTTGTTGAGTTCTCGAAACATTTTAAAATAATATATTTTGAAGTTAGAAGATCTTGTTAACTTGGTAATAAATTTGTGACATATATAATACTTTAATGTAAATACAAATACCTACCCAAATATAAATATTTATTTGCATTAATGAAAATATTTATCTCATAAAATTAACTATTAAATAAATAATAAAAATTAAACTAATACAAACTCAACTGATGTTATTACAAGTCATATAAACTTTTCTTCGTCTAAAATACTGAAATGTTAAGAAATAGTAAATAAGTAAAATAAAAGGGCAATGTTTATATAGTAATAACTATTTTAAAGTAAACTTCATGAGAGTTTAAATCACATAAGTAACATTGATAAATAAAGTCATTTTTTTGTCTTGAGCATCAAAAATAAATCGTGACAATTCTCTAAATTTTGGAAAAGATATTCAGAAGCATATATCTACATCTCAAGAGAAATTGTTGACAAAAATAAATGAATTTAGACTACATCATGTTAACTTCATATATTGGAACATTACATACTAATGTATATATTAATCAAAAAAATAATTATTATATCATCAAAATTATTTTCCTCAAGTACTCGAGGTTATAAAATATACCCTCCTAGGATAGAACGACTTACTTCATCAGAATAGCGGTACCTCATATTCCGCTAAACTTTGAACTCACTCAACGACAATAAATCACACAAAAAAATTTAAAATGCAAGAAGAAGAGTAGAAGATTAAAAAATTGTGGTTGAAAAATGAGAAGAAGCCCCTCTATTTATAGTCAACAAAGGGTAGTATGAACAAATGTTTTTGCGTCATATCTAAAAAGTCATGACCTTTTCGAGAAGTCACAACCCTTTGGAAAAGTCACAACTTATTAAAAAAGTCACAACTTATTGAAAAAGTCACAACTCTTTGGAAAAGTCACAACTCATCGAAAAATCACAACCCTTCGAAAAAAGTCACAACTTATCAAAAATGTCACAACCTAAGTTAAGGATATTATAGTAATTTAACATTCAAGTTAGGAGTTCATGTTTTTAAGGTAACTAGATTCATCGCACGTGCGTTGCACGTGGTTCCCTCGTCTTGAGATTGACATGTGTATGTAAATGTATTAGATTATATTAGTCACAATATATCGTTTTTTTTAGATGACTTTTCCTACAGTTGTAACCGTTATTTATGGGTCTCCAATTATAGATTCCTAAATATTACCGCCTTACACTTGAGTAATGTACTTCTTCATGGTGTTTTTTGGCGGTGTCTTTGTTATAAAAGTAACTTACTAAAAATAACCATAAATTTCATACAAATGGTGAAGTGGTAATACCACCGTTAAAAGTTACAGTAGTGCTGCCCTCACTATTTCATCGGGGTATTATTTATACAACACGCAACAATATGAACACAATAATTTGGTATATGTTTCTTTAGTAGTTGTCTTTGTTTTGCCCGAGCATAACAACTTTGGATTCCACTTGTATTGAGTTGTATCAAACCAAATAGCTTACTAAATTTTCAACTAAAAGTGAGACCAACTCATTATGTACATAACTCCCCAAATATTGACCGATCAAAACTGCTTTACCATCTGAACTCATAGATAATTTTCAAGATTAGAATGCTTCATTAACAAACTCACCTTTCATTAATGGTCTCTGATGAGGATTATCAGATGAGTAGATGTTTCAATCATCGATTATGCACAAAGAGTCCAGTTAGAAGGGACTCTGCTCAACAACAACTGTGGCATATTACGAACATTAACATCGAGAGGGAGCATACGATACTCAATATCTAGCTCTCTGAATATCTTAACCATTTCCTAACTAAAAGGGCTGTCCTTGCCCATTTCACTCCCATGTCTTGCAAATTCATTGTGTGTGTAATCCATACTGACCATCTTATCATGTTTAAGTCTTCAATATCCCTCATCACTTTTGTTCTGAATATACCTAACAGTACAGAAGCCATACCATAAATTATTTTAAGGGGAAGAATATTACTCATTTTGTTTCAATTTGTTTGTTTGGTTTTGAGTATATGGAGTTTTAAGAAGTTAAGAATAATTTTGAATCTTGTGGTCTTAAGCATTGCGATGTGAAAAGTTGATATTAAAGAGTTGCAAAAAGGAAAGAGATTTTTTTTTTAGACAAACACAATAGGAAAGTAAGAAAAACAAATTGAAACGAAGGAGTAACTAGTTTCTTGCTTAAGCTGAGAAGCAAGTCAAAAAAAGGCATTTTGTTCCGTCTATTTTACCAATATTACTATTTTCGGAAAAAGAGTCAGGACTGGTGATTTTGTGTAGAGAGACTACTAAGATGAGTGTATTCTTATGTTGAACATCATAAAAGAGTAAGTCAACCACTATAACACAAGAGGTCCGTAAAGGAAACAACTAAAATTGATCAATGGAAGATGAATAGTTGTATATATCTTGTTATTTTCTCTTTCATCAATGCTATTTTTTCCATAGGAGTTGAGATATGCATGCCGAATTCGATTGCATCTCGCATGTTTGTACTGCGATAGTAGTTACTTATGGGCTTTATAGATAAGACACTGTTGGAATATATGATCTTCAGGCAATCGTATCTCAGAAGTACCGTAGTCAATATATTAATCTCTTCTACAATCATCTGTAACCCAAGAATCATAAAAGGTCCTCAAATCAGAATGGTATCTAAAGATCTATATTAGAGTGGATGAATCAGAAAAGGTCATTTATCAGTAAGATGCAACATGCGGATAACCTAAGGCTAGAAGTAACAACTATATTTATATATTATAATGACTATTTTTATAATTGCCAGGGGACTGCAAGTAAGCAGCACTTTTGGATTGGACTAAGCGGCAATTCTTACTGTGGAAGCAGACCTTGACATTCTTCTCCTTCAATGTCAGTGGATAACTACACTAGGGCTGGAATGCTCTTTTATCATGTATGTGGATTACTTGGTCGATTACTAGGATAGCAAACTTGTCTTTTATCTCTTTAAAATTTAAATTAATTATTATTTAATTAAATAAATTAGAAGAAGAAGAAGAAAGAACCACATTGGATTAAAAGAGGGAGAAAAGCCAAAGATAGGGAGTCAATTGTAATTTGATTAAAAAGACGTACATATATGCCTAATACAGTCCACATTGAGCTGACCGCAGGCGGAATCTTCAATAATTAGCAAAGCGACAGTGATGAATGTCAAAACCGATATTTGAGGGAAAAAGCAAGGCCATTTTCATTATACAACTACAACAGTTACATTCTAAGCTGTCTCATTTATATCTTCTCCTCTTCCACTCGGGCTCAGCAAAACAAAGCTGAGAGATATAGATTTTAAACTCAATAATGCAGGTGAGTTCTCCATTTTTTTTTCAATTTTTATCTTCTTTTATCTCTTTCTCTTCTCTCAGTGATGAATTGAATCTTTCTTCTGTATGTACTTTCAGGAGGTAAGAACAGTACGAGTAGGTAATGTATCAGATCTGGCAGCTGAGAGAGAGGTTCGCGAGTTCTTCTCGTTTTCCGGCGAGATTGAGCACATTGAGATTCGCCGGTCAGTAGCGTCACCTTTTCTGTGATGGTATTTGAGTTTTAGATAATATATATTCGAGCTTAATTATTTCGCTGGTTTTGGTGTTGAGTGCAGAGAACAAGGACAATCCAAGACTGCCTTTGTTACATTTAAAGATCCAAAAGCGCTTGAAATTGCTTTGTTGTTGTCGGTAATTTTCCTTTTTTTTTTTTTTCACAGTAATTCTAATTTCTAGTCTATATTTGCATAACCGCTTTTATCATCCAAACTATTCCTACATCCTATGCACTGTGGTCTAGAGTTACACAATCAGCTACATGTAACTCTTTATAATTACAATTGTTTGTAACTCGGGGAAAGGATAAACAAACATGCTATAACCTGTTAAACTACAAGGGAATGCAATT
Organism: Solanum pinnatisectum; assembly: GCA_035578085.1. NCBI lineage: Eukaryota > Viridiplantae > Streptophyta > Magnoliopsida > Solanales > Solanaceae > Solanum > Solanum pinnatisectum. Next base: position 102,298 of record CM069085.1, on the reverse strand, counting down.
TTAGTTGAAACTAAAGTATTAAATCCTTCTTTTGTTGGTGGAGTAAATTATTTAGCAGCATCACAGGAAGACAGTTTATAGGAGTGGAATAAACTCAGAAATTTAAGGAGGTGTAGGAACTAGGAAAGAAATTTAAGATTCTGTTTTCTTTAGCTAATCATTTGTCTGATGGAGAAAAAAGTATAGGAAGATTTTACCGTTAAACATGAAATATAGGCTCAACTATACAGCATGTATTCTTCAGCACCTCTTTTGGTAATTGAAGAGTTAACAAATTTTCCAACTATTACATGTATCATTTTGGGTTTTAAATAACCTGATGATATTATAAATCTTTGATATAACTTAAATCTTGATGAAATATAATGAGTGTATATATATGTTACATCCTCCCCTAATCTGCTTTTAATTTTTGGCCAGTGACTGATGATGCATACTTGACAATGTTCCTATTGATTGAGTTATTCAATACAGAGAATGAACGAATGATGCTCCTAATTTCAAATTACTATAGGACATCAAAATTTTGATATGCCATTGTTGTTTGAAGAATAAAGCACATGGAAATTGGTTTTGTGTATATTCACTGCTACTGCTTTGTTGAATTGTTTGTTTGTGAGAAGTACCCTCTGATTCTACTCATTTTGCAGGGAGCAACCATAGTGGATCAGATTGTAAATATTACGCAGGTAGAAGACTATGTTCCATCATCTGAGACTCGGGTAACTACATAGACAAGTGTGGAAGTGTTATCTCTATTCATATAATTGCAAATATCGGTTATTAAAGTATAACAATTTAGGAATATCTATATTGACAATTCATGTAGTCTACTCATTGCTTCCAGGAAGTCAGGTTAGTTGATAATGCCGTGAATGTTGCTGGAGAAAGTTCTTCTCTGCTTGCTGAGGTAATATAGTAATCCCTCTATCTCATTTTATGTGGCACTTTTTGGATTTCGAGATTCAAACAAGTCTATCTTTGACTGTAAGATTTTCATAGATCATTTATAAACATTTTGAATTATCAACTATTGTGACTTATAATACTTTTTATGTAGTTTACAAATATATAAATTTCATTTCAAAATAAATGAAGATTCCATGCGCAAATTTTCGGTCAAACTTAAATTGCTTGACTTTCGAAAAACGAAAAGTGTCACATAATTGGGACAGAGGGAGTAAATAAAGTTGGTGGATAATTAATTCTTCCTTCAAGTTATTAAAAAGTTGGGCATCTTTTTTTTTGAATTTATTTTTTATGACAAGGGCAACCTGCAGCCACTACCCTTTGGGTGCGCACTGGGTAAAAAACCCGCTCCTATGCAATAGCTCACAAACCACACAGGAGAGGTGCGATGAGCTTTACCCAGAAGGCAAACCCTTGCTTTCATTGGCAAGGGGTTTGAACTTGAGACCTCCAACATGGAAGTCCCAAGCCCAAACCACTGGGCCACCCCGAAGGGTAAAAAAGTTGGGTATCTTTTGTCCACAAGAACATAAAAATTGTTGTCTCTATAGAGAGCTTCTAGATATGGAAGAGCCATTGCAAGTATATTGTGGTGTAGGATTCATGTATTATGATCTGCACTTTGCAGGCATATATTTGTTTCGGCTTTATAGTGATCTGCATTACTTGTATAATCTCTTGATCACTTGTCTCCATTAGCAGGCCAAACCTACTTCTCCTAGCAATGGAAGGGTGAACGGGAAAGTATATATCAGTAAAGCCCAAGATGTTGTCTCAAATGTGTTGGCAAAAGGTTCAGCTATCAGACAAGATGCAATGAATAAAGCCAAGGCATTTGATGAGAAACATCAGCTAAGAGCCACTGCATCTGCCCGAGTCATTTCCTTTGACCGAAGAGTTGGGCTAACAGAAAAGCTTACTGTTGGAATTTCTGTTGTAAATGAGAAAGTTAAATCTGTTGATCAAAGGCTTCAAGTGTCAGACAAAACGATGGCTGCAGTTATGGCAGCAGAACGGAAATTGAATGACACAGGATCAGCGGTCAAATCAAGCAGGTCTGGATTCTTTAAAAATGTATATGTGATTCAAGTCTGTTTTTTAACAATGCAGTTTTCTGTACTTGTTGCTACAGTTGGTTCTTAGGATTTCTAGAGTATTACCTGCTCTCTTTTGTCTCTTTGTCCGCTTCTATCTATTGAGATAATCTCCTAAGAGAATCTTGTATGCTGTTAAGTGGCTATATGAGCTGAATTATCCTATATCTTGAAGTAGAGAAAGGAAGGGAAAGTTTTAAAGTTCTCTACTCTTGTTTGATTTGTTAAAAGAAGAGGAAATAAAGCAAAAAAGATGACCAATTTCCCCTCGGGGCCACTTATTTAAACTGAGACTCTGAGAGAAGGGAATAGCACATATTTTCCTTTCCTTGCAACATTCTGATCGAATTAAAGAAAAGAAAGAAAATAGAGTCCTTTCCGATTCCATGCTTTTCCTCTTTGTCATTTCCCTTCTTTAGTCGGGTTTATGCCTTATCTCATCGAACAGCAGAATTGAATTGCTTTATCATCAGTGTGCATAGGATGTTTCTTATTGATTGGACTTCTGAGAGAGCATTTGGCATTGAAATATTTTTTTCTCGTCGAACAGAAGATTAGATTGCTTTATGGTCAATGTTGAACTGAATGACTTGTTGATTTGACATCTGAGAGAGCATTGCGCATTGATTCATTCTTTTTTTTTTTGAATAATTTCGAGTTTCATCACCCTGTTTACTGCTCCATTTTATGCAATATCTAGTATGCGGCCTCACAACATCTCCTTAAACAATTCCAAACTATTCATAAATTGTGGGTCCTGCTACCATAATCAATAGCTTTCCATTGGATAATTAAAATGAATTCTTCAACTTTTAGGTTTTGCATAACTTGAGCTACTAATCCATTAAGTTGAAGTTGAAAATTAGGCATGTTGCTCCTACTTGCTGAAGAAGTATTAAAGTTCAAAAACTTCAGTTGGTTGAGGAGGCAAAGATTATCTTGATTTCATCTTTTTAATGAGCATCTTATAATGTGTATGGCCACTCACTCCGCGTCCATTGTGCATTTTCCTTATTAAAAGGAGAGAGACTAAGTACAGTGCATCTCCCAAGTAAAGATGGAATGAGGGGGAGAACTACCTTGGTTTAAGATGGAATGTGCATGACCACTCACTTTGGTTTAACCACTTGTACTCTAGCAAGCAAGCAAGCACAAAGTGTTCTTATTATTATATTACTAAAGCTCTACATTTCCATTATTTTGGAGCTGATCAGGTATGTTAATGCTGGAGCTGCCTGGCTGAATGGTGCTTTTAGTAAAGTAGCCAAGGCAGGGCAAGTTGCTGGTACAAAAACGAGAGAGAAATGGAATTTTGCATTGTCAAATTTGACAGCAAAGGTATGTTTTTCCTCACTTCTCTTTTCTCCCCTATGTATCTCTAAGTCTACCTTTTGACTTCTATCTATCAATTTGTATTCATTGTCCTATTTGGCGTAGGTCACTAACAATGATAGAAAAACAGATGAAAAGAAATATTATGATAGGTGGGATTAAAAAAACGAGTACCTTCAGCAAGAATCATGCTGCTATATATGTTATCTTTGGTGCCCCCCAAATAAATTAAGGAAGGTTGTTTTTGTTATACTATTCTGGCTTACATTTATGGCCAGTAAAAATGTAAAGTAAAACAAAACAAAGTGCAGGAAATCTGTTACTTGACATGCCTCTTTCATGTAACCAGAGGAAGAAATGAGAGAACAATTAGACTCAAAGCAGTCAGTAAAGAGCATATTTCTTAGACAACCTAAATACTTTTGCTTGGTAGGAATGTCTCTGTAACATTTTAAAATATATACTCACAAAGTGCTATCCTGAACAGTTGCACTATGCTGGATGGCAAACTGCTCCCCCGTCCCTCTGCCATTTCTTTCTGTTCTGTTTGTATATTTGAGGGTAATTTTCCTGAAATACTGAAACTGAAGTTCCGTCTTGCAGGATCCTTCTATTGTTGCCTAGATCATAGACGAATGTATGTTGGAGTTGCTAAGTTGCCTCTGTCAAATAGCTTGGGATTCCAATAACTACTTCCTTGCACATCTAGAAATTGGGATCCGGTATGCAGATTGCAGATCGTCTGTGTCAAATTCAAGCAAGTTTCATCTGTGATGTGATTCTTTTCATTGTTAATTTTTCTTCCCATTTTATTGTGGAATGTGGAGTGGTGTGGTGAATACAACTATACGAGGTTGTGTAATTCTTTCGTTTGTAAGCCTTCAAAGTCACGATAGGTTAGGAGCTTGTATTGATATCATATCTTTCTTGGTGAGGCTGAATTTTATTAGAAAGATTTCAGATTTGATGTTTATATTACGATGACATCCAGCATATATATTCAACTCTTAGATAAGTTTATTCATGTTAATCATTTCAAGTTTTTGCTCAATTTAAGAAAAATGAAACTTCCTATAGACAATTATGAATTTATCTTCTAAAGATGAAGTTGTTTTTGTATTATAATCATTTAATCAACTGTAAATGCATTCCTACTAAGGTTTACAGTGAAATGGTAGCTACGTGGGAATGTGGTTTGATTCTTACCTTCCCTTTCACGCCTCCTGGTTTATTAGAAAAAGAGCCTACAAATATTACTAACAACAACTAAGAGGAGGTAGGAATTAATATTGATATTAATAATAGGATATATACATACTCATGCAGGTTACTAGGTACCTTGTCAAAAGACCCCGTACACTATACTATAGTTGAAAAGAAGATATCCATGTACATTTTTGTCACAATTTGACATGGTACATTATCTAAATTGAATTAATTAATTATGAGGAAAATAGCTAACTAGCATGTGAACCGTAATTATGTATTTACTCCACAAAACGCATGCATGCAATTGCAATTGATTCATACATCTCCCGGCCATCTCCTCACTCACACACCCCCAAAACCAAAAAAAAAAAAAAAAGGAATAAAACATTTCTTTCCCAATTTAATTTTATATTCATTGGTTTGTGGGGGGCATTTTTTGTTTCTACATTGTTATTGTTCATCAATATGGTTGAGATTTTGATTTTCTGAGCAATATATGTTTTGATGGGGAATACATGCTCCGGACCCACTTTGAACAAAGATTCAGCAGATTCATCAAAGACAGATGGAAAAGGCTCTGATTCTAATAATGTCCAGAACACCCCTCCTCCACATCTTCAGATACCTGGAGATCAGGATGTAAAATCAACAAATTCCCAAAACGGTGACGACATTGTTGTGGAAGATGTCAAAAGAAATAAGTCTAGTAATCTTAAGCGAGTAATGAGTGCAGGCCTCCAAGTTGATACTGTTTTAGGACGAAAAACCAGAAATTTGAAAGATATTTATACTTTAGGAAGGAAATTAGGACAAGGCCAATTCGGGACAACCTTTTTGTGTGTCGACAAAGCTCAACCAAAAGAATTTGCATGTAAATCAATTGCTAAAAGAAAGTTGACAACTGAAGAAGATGTTGAGGATGTAAGGAGGGAAATTCAGATAATGCATCACTTGGCAGGCCACCCTAGTGTTGTACAGATTGTTGGGGCTTATGAGGATGCTGTTGCTGTTCATGTTATAATGGAGCTTTGTGCTGGTGGCGAACTTTTCGATAGGATTATAAAGAGAGGCCATTATTCTGAGAAGAAGGCTGCTGAACTTGCAAGAGTAATAGTAGGTGTTGTAGAAGCATGTCATTCACTCGGTGTTATGCATAGGGACCTCAAACCTGAGAACTTCCTTTTTGTCAATGAGAAAGAGGAGTCCTCATTGAAGACCATTGACTTTGGCTTATCTGTCTTCTTTAGACCAGGTACATTTACATATAATTGTTCATATCTGTAACATTAATCATGATTTGTTAGATACATAAGTAGAGCTTTAGTTAGGGATCTTTTGCATCCAGGTGAAACATTCACCGATGTGGTTGGAAGTCCTTACTATGTAGCACCAGAAGTCCTGCGCAAGCGTTATGGTCCAGAATGTGATATTTGGAGTGCTGGAGTAATAATTTATATACTTCTTAGCGGTGTGCCTCCATTTTGGGATGGTGAGATTTTATTTCTATAATTCTAAGCTACCATGATATTGACCATGATGCCTAATGCACATTGATGTTTTTCTATCAGAAACGGAGCAAGGAATATTTGAACAGATTGTAAAAGGGGAACTTGACTTAGTATCCGAACCTTGGCCAGCTATATCAGAAAGTGCCAAAGATCTAGTCAGAAAAATGCTTGTGAGAGATCCCAAAAAGAGGTTGACAGCTCACAAAGTTCTCTGTAAGATCTAAGTCCAATCCTTTATTCTCTTGACATACTTTTCTATTTTTGAGTATTTGGCTTGATTCTTCTCATCCTTTATTCTCTGTGTTAATATGATCATGCAGTCTGCTGAAACAGATAAGTTTGACATACTTCTTAAATCATTCTTAGAGTTGAACATGATTAAGGTTGTGCTATTTGTTGCAGAAATGTTCTTGTACCTGTTAACCGCTTTTTCTTGTCCTTCCTCTTTTCCAATGTGATATGAAGAAAGGCAAATAAAGTTCTAATGAGAGAAACTGTAGATGCCAAAAGAAAAATGTATTGAACACTGGATCTCGATAGCAGTCACAGTTTAGTAGCTTTTTCTTATTGTAGCATCTACTAAACGGCGGAGCAAGATATAGGCGACTCACATGAGATGGAAAATAATTAAAGTGAATTATGAACATCAATATTTACTTGTACACTGCTAAGTATAAGTTCACTTAAAGGAAGAAGAATGATGGACCGAAGAACAATTCCTCTCAAGCGTTTTGTGAAACTTTGTTTTTAGTGTGCATTTTTGCCAAATTGTTGACAGGTTGGGATACATTATTGCAAGGCCTATGCTCCTAATGACGGTATATGTATCATTGGCTAAGATATTGTGAAATATGAGGAAGGTTCTGGCCTTCTACTTTGAGCTTTTGTGATGGATAGGTTAACAGAGATTCTGACCTTTTATTTGAGCTTCTTTGATGGATTGATTAACAGAGACTATGATATATATAGGGAAAATGTAATTGTAAAAACATTCATAAATTGATGAAAACGCAACGGTTAAGTCCATTTGTCTGCCTTTATATTTGGTTAAGAGTTCATTTGGATGCACTTTGACTTGCAAGAAAAACTGTTTATTGTCTATTTCAGGTCACCCATGGGTCCGTGTAGGTGGAGTTGCTCCAGATAAGCCTCTTGATTCTGCTGTTCTTTCTCGTCTGAATCAATTTTCTGCAATGAATAAATTAAAGAAGATAGCAATCAGAGTAAGTTGTTTCAATTCTTGACACATTTGATCACTGATCCTAGTGTAGTAGCAGTATTTCTTATTTTGACAATAGAGAATCTTGAGTAGAAACAATGTGAGAACTATATCTATTCTAAATTGGAAAGTGGAAAGGCTATCTTCCAGTATTTCTCCATTTCTCCTTAGTGATTTTAAAATGAGGAGCAGGAAAAGGATACCCTTGCATGTTACTGTTATCAACTATTACCAGGTTTTGTATTACTCCTCGAGGTAGTGGTAAGGTCTGCGTGCACTCTACCCTCCCAGACCCCACTTAGTGGGATTTCATTGGGTATGTTGTTGTTGCTGTTGTACTAGGTTTTGTATTATTATGCTTGACCAAGTACAGCTGTTTTGTTTAGGTTATTGCTGAAAATCTTTCTGGAGAGGAAATTGCGGGATTAAAGCAAATGTTCAAAATGATAGACGCAGATAACAGTGGACATATTACGCTGGAGGAACTGAAAAAGGGTTTAGAAAAAGTTGGTTCCAAACTTAAGGATTCAGAAATAAACAGTTTAATGCAAGCGGTATGTAGAAGTTCCTTTTTCATTTTTGGTTTTGGTTTTTACTTTTTGTGTTCAATAGCTTTCCTACTTGCTTTGACTCAGTACAACCTATTTTTTCTAAGACATACTCAAAACCAAATCCAAACAATCACAATTGTTTTCTGTTGATAAAAGCAAGACCAGAACAAACAAAGCTGTTTCTTATTCAATGGCACTGTAACATCAGAAATATTGATCTCTTAGTTGCATTCTCTAATGAAATAGCAAAATCATATATATTAGTATTGAGTCAAGTACTCCAAACTTTTTATTAGAGGTCCAACAACATATTACATATAAATCCCTTATGTGGTTGCTAAGACCAAAATAGAGAAAGACTCCTCTTACACAGAAGAGCTGTGCCCTTTGCCCATTAGGACCAGGTAACTGGTAATAGAAACAAGAGCCTCTACTGTGAATGTTTTAGAAACTTAGACTAAGAATACTACCAGAAAAGTCATGGTTGCTCGAAAGAAGCAAAGGCTTGATATTCCCTGTTTTGTTAAATCTTTGGACATATGTAGCCTTTTGGGTTAGTTATGTGAGATGTTTCTGGCTTCTGTCTTTCAGCTTCTTTGCTACAGTCTTTAACTGGAACAATCATATCTCGTTAACAATACACCATCAAGTCTGATCCTTATTAAATAGCCTTCTCCATGGAAAAATGCAGGCAGATATGGATAATAGTGGTACCATTGACTATGGCGAGTTTATCGCTGCTATGCTCCATCTAAACAAAGTCCAGAAGGAGGATCACATGTATGCCGCTTTTGCATATTTTGATCAAGATGGTAGTGGATATATCACACAAGAAGAGCTCCAACAGGCTTGTGAGAAGTTTGGTTTGAGCAATATTCCCATGGAAGAACTTATGCGTGAAGTTGATCAGGATAATGTATACTCTTCATTCTAATCAGAATTTTATTTCTAATATCATGAAAATACATAGGATGCATGATTAATTGTTGGAACATAAATAAGAACATGACCATAGTATTGGAAATAAAGAATGATCAAACTTCAAACTAATTAGCTTCATATTCTTATTCTTTCTTCAGGATGGGCGCATTGACTACAATGAATTTGTAGCAATGATGCAGGATACTGGTTTTGGTAAGAATGGTAACAAGAGAGTGTGAGCATCGGCATCCCAGAGGCCTTAGAATCTAGTAAAACTTGATATCAATCCTACCATATTGGTTTTAGTATCATCATTACATAACACACACTTTTGTTTGCATATATCTGTAAAGATTACTGCTAATTCTTGTGCTCCATCTTATATAATCCTGCGCATCTTAATTTTAGGCTTGCTTGGCCCTTTGATCACAAAACTACTACAGATGCCGTGGAAGCAGATTAGAACCTGTGTTTCATTCACTCTTCAGTGTTTCTGCTTTGCATAAAAAATGCATTTTCTGCAGAAGTAATGCGTGAGTCCAAGTTCAATGCTATTCTTCTTACCTTTAGGCGTAGTCACAATATCAGTCCTGTGCCCTTGTTTCACCTTATTAGATGATTTTGATGTGTACTAGATTCATTTTTTTGATGAAGTTTGATGTACACTACACTTTTTCTCTTGGTAACCCATGTTTAGTAACATTTTGAAGTGTCTTTTTCTCTTGTTAAAATTACATTATAGTAATGAGTAGTGGCTTCTCTCTTTTGATTTATCATCAGTCTTGTGTTGTTATGTCATCCCCCTACTCCTCAACTGCTACCTGAAAATGAATAAAAAAACCAGTTTCTGCACTGCCATACCAGCCTTGGCAAAGATTTAAATTTTGAATCATTGTCTTCCAATTTCTGTTATTTTTAAAGCTTATTAGACCTCTTGCTGTTATCAGCGTTATATGAAGATCACAAGGGTCATAGTATGACGAGAATGGACTTCTCCATAATGTAATAGAAATGCAGAGTTGAGTTGAAAACCAGATGAAAGACAAATTTGGAATGGCCATCACATCAGTATGAATCGAGCTTATTTTCCAGTGTAGAGATTTCTCTTCCCAGGAGCATTAGAGTGATTAATACGCGACAACTTAAAACGAGTAATATCACAAAATTTAAACCAACTAAATGAACTGTCTATCCATTTTCGTCTTCCCGTGTTGATCATGTAGTTGGAATTATGCAAAAAGAAACATCTTCAATCTCTTACAGAGGATGTAATTTTTCATTTCTATGTATACGCCATATCACTTTCTCTTCAATCTATAAACATTATATCACCTTCTGACCAACATAAAGCACTCTTATGTGCCAAAAGAAGTGAAAGAGCAAAGCTTATTGCAAGCCTACATTATGCAACATCTTTTTCATAATTAAAAAAGGTATGAACAACAAATTTCCAAAAACATACATGATTCTATCTGCAACTCGTGCAAAGGATGCTGATAAACAAAGTAATTGATTGTAGATTCTCCTTTCTATATCACTCCAGATAAGAAGATAATGTAACACAACAATAGTAGCAAATCTGCAAATCTGAATGCTGCCAAAAGTAGTTAAAACCCAAATGTTCAAATGATCAAAAGGAGCAAATGTAACTGCTATATCAAGAAACTTATACAGCCACGTCAAATTCAGGGTTGCAAGGGGTAAAGATAAGTGCTATATGAAGGAGCTTGTGCATGCATTTGTTGACTGTAAACTTTCTTTTGAATTTTTTAGTTCTCTGAATCTCCATCCACTAAATTAATTTGAGGATGACTAAGAGATGGGCTGAGAATTGTACGTGGTTTTTGCACTGGGACAAGAATCATCACACCAGATATCTAGCAACTACAGCAAAAAGTGTAATTTACAGACCGAGCCTCTTAGGTCGTAAATAAGTAGTCGAGCCTTTCTTCAAACCAGGCATAGAAACCTGTTGCAGTTCTTTTGCTCTCTTTTCCTTCTCCTTCTCCTTGTTTCGTCTCTCAGCTTCAGCCTGTACTGTACGCAACTTCTCCATTTCTTCCTCCATGGCAGTTTTCTCCTCTTTCTGTTTCTTTTTATGTTCCAGCATTGATGTATCAGAATCTTTCACGGAGAAAAACATGGGCCCCAGTTCAGCCAACCAGTGAGGCTCCACAGCTGTCACACACTGCATGTACTCCTTTGATGTCAAGATAAGCTCATGATAAACCACGTTATCAGGAGTGTAACCCAATCCATAGAGAGCACTAGTGGGATGAAGGTGGCAAGGCATTCCATTCCTGCAATTAACATATTCCCCAACTCCTTTCAGCCTAGCCGCATTATGGAAGTAGGCAGAGCAGATGGCTTTCCTTACAACATCCCAATCAGGACCACAGGAAGTGAGTGGAATTTTAAGTGTCTTGAGGATATCCAGCAATTGAGACCTAACTTCCCTAGCCTTGCGCAGACCTTTGACCTGTAAAAAGTGGTCATTACACCAGTCTCCCCTGTATTGATTAGCTTTCCATTGCTGGTAAACATTAAGCAGTGTAAGGTGATCAGATTCTGGCACAAAAAACTTTTCCCTAGCGGCATCACTTTCCTCAGCCCTATCCTTGGGTCTAAAGAAAACGGAAGGCACTGAAAGCATAGAAACAATAGTCAGAACCTCATTTAAGCATTCTAGTTGTTCTCCCATCAAGAGCATTTTGGCAAGGGGAGGATCCAATGGGAACTCCACCATTTTCCAGCCAAGGCTTGTTAAATCCCCAACATTGTTAAGTGCGCCTAATACCCACAACTGATACATGGAGTTAAGGATGTTATCCTGAGGAGGTGGGTCCATAAAATCAAAATCCAACAGGTTCTGAATTTTGAGAGACTTGAGCAGCAAAACCACATTCCCAAGATTTGTCCGTTGAATCTCTGGCACGGGGCTTTGCAGCATTTCATTCTCATACGCATTCTCAGTATAAAGCCGGTAACAAGTTCCTGGGCCAGTTCTACCAGCTCGACCAGCACGCTGGTCAGCTGCAGCTCGACTAATAGGGAACACTTGCAGAGCATCCATACCCATACGAGGATTGTACACCTTCATTTTACCATAGCCTGTATCAATGACGTAGTAAATTCCATCGACAGTCAAGGATGTTTCAGCAATATTAGTAGCAACAATGCATTTTCGAGCCCCGTCTTCAGCTTTCTGGAATATTTTTGCTTGCAAATCAGCCGGCAGTTGAGAGTATATAGGAAGAATCAATAGATTGGGCACTGCTTGCTTTGTTGACGAGGTAAGCTGTTCCATGCGCTCTGAAAGTGCATAACAGGTAGCTTCAATCTCATCCTGACCAGTCATGAAGATGAGTATATCACCCGGTGCACTAGTAATATGGATGGTCATGGCTTGCTTAACTGCAGCTTCGACATAATCTTCGCATGGGGTTTTACTATACAATTTATTAACTGGAAAGGTTCTTCCAGGTATGTGAAATATTGGTACGCTGCAATAAAGAGACACGGGGTTATGTGAAGTGGAAAGTCGATAGAAAGCCAACACATACAATATCCTTGTCCAGCTATCCAATAAAAAAACCTACCTCCCAAAAAAGTTAGAGAACTTCTGGGCATTCAGAGTGGCAGAAGTGACAATAAGCTTAAAATCACGTCGCCTAGCCACAACCTTCTTAAGAATGCCAAAAAGGACATCAGTGTTAAGTGATCTCTCATGGGCCTCATCCATTACAATTACACTGCGAAAAGAGATATTTGAGTGACTGCACTACATAAAGAAAGCAGAAAGTTGACGTTCCAGGAAATCAAATATAAAAGCTTATGAAAGCATATAAAGAGTGGGACAATACCGATATTTTTCAAGATCAGGATCTTTGAGTGTTTCCCTTAGAAGAACACCATCAGTCATGTACTGCACAAGGAAATATACATATATAAGCTTACACCAACTTATAAGTGAACCAAGGTACTCATCTTGAAATCTTCCAATTGCATAAATTACATAAAATACAATTACGAGGTGCGAGTAGACTCATCTCTCATATCATCAAAAGACTCACCTTGATAACAGTATTTGGCCCAGTGACATCTTCAAAACGAATGGCATATCCAACTTTATCACCAAGCTCGGTTTCCATTTCTTCACTGACTCTTTTTGCAACACTCATGGCTGCGACACGCCTGGGTTGGGTGCAACCAACAATCCCATTACTTGTATAGCCATCTTCATGAAGGTACTGCATGCAATTACAGACACACATACAAATAAGACCCAGGACTGTATAAAAGATTCAACAGATTCCAGTTAAGATTTAAAAAGATGATTTAGAAAAAGAAAACACAAGTCTAAGCCAACCTGAGTTAGCTGTGTTGTCTTTCCAGAACCAGTTTCTCCAACAACAACCACCACCTGGTTTTCGCGAACCACCTGTTCCCAAAAAGAAAAAACCAAAAAAATCATTCAATGAAGAAATACAGCGGCGCCAAAGGGTATGACTAGGACCGGCAAACAAGCAGGCCGAGTTGAATATGAGTTAAATAAAAATGGGTAAAATATTCGACTCGACTCATATTTTAAATGGGTAAAAGCGAGTTACCCAATGGATAATATGGGTATCCATATTTACCCCATATTCTTATAGGGATCATGTTAAAAGCTTTAAAAGCAAAATCTCTAACCTTACTCTTCACCCCCCGCACCCCCACCCCACAGCCCAACGCCTCAAAAATTAATTTTTTTTAAATTTGTTTTTCTTAAAAAAAATAAATTTATTTTTTACTACTTCACACCCCCCCTCCCCACCACTATCCCACCCCCTCCCAAAAAAATTGATTTTTTTCCTTATCCCACCCATCCCTACCCCGACCACCTACACCTTAAAAAAATATTAATGTCACTTTTATTTATTTTATAAATGAGTCTCTTTTACCCATTTAACTATCCACTATTAAATAGATCATATGAGTTTGACTCGTTCTTTACCCGTTCTATACCCAACTCATTTAAGATGAGTAATTTATATGGGTACCCATATATATTACCCATTTTTTCCATCCCTAGGTATGACTTGGGGATCAATGAAGTGGGTTGAGAACCCTGAGATCTTAGGTTCAAAAGCCAGTGGAGACAAAACACTAGGTGATTTCTTCCTATTCATTCAAGCTTTAGTGGATAGAGTACTTAGTACTTGTGTTGGTAGGAGGTAGCAAGCACCCCATGGAATTAGATGGCCTGGACACCATGGTTATAAAAAAAAAAAAAAAACATAAAGAGTGAACATTGTTTTTCAAAAGTAAAATATTTGGTGAATTTATCCCAAGGGAAAGGACATCAATAGCCTTTAAGAAAGCAGCTTAGCATCTAATTTGTATGCAGAGCTCCAAGTCCTAATTACGGAACCTCAGGTCAATTTTACCATTTAACTAATTCCCAATGAAGTTCAAAGTAAAAGTTTCTAGGTGTGTGTTAAGGTGGATAACAGGTACAGTAACTCAGTTTTGATTAGGTTTTCATACTTCGCGGTATGTGGCACCTACATGTCTTCACAGACATGAAAAGCCAATCAGCACGTACAGTAACTTATCATTCAATAAACTCCCCAGAGTATCAGAATGAGAAAATGGGTCAAACCTGCAATAAATCATCTCGCACAGAGAAGATGGGTAGATACTGCCTTTGCTGTGAAAGTGTTTTTGATAATGCAAAATCACTGACAGCTTCCCCTTTCTTTAAGTGCTGTGAGAATCTAGCTTCTCCTTTAAAATCAACCTCACCATCCTCGCCCACTGTAGCAGTATCCGCATCAACCTAGCATAAGGTGAAAGGGAATGCCAGATTATATCGTCTACAACCTGAAACACACCAGATTAACACAGTATGTTCAATTTCATGGAAACATAAGGTACCTGCTCTGCACTTTTCTCCACACCAAGGATATCTCCGAGTTTTGAACCAGCCAGCTCCCAAAATCTTTGACGAGACTTGTGCATGTTTTGTTTTTCACGTATTTCCCGAACTAGAGCTGAACCTTTACGTGAAATTATGGCCATATCTGATGTTGGGTCCTTTATTGGCATTATCGGCTCAGCTTGCTTGGTGAAAACAATTCTTCCATCCAAAAAGGGAGGCTTTGTATCTGTCCCAATAAATGGTAAGATATCCAAACAAAAAATACAGCAAACATTTTTGAGAAGCCAGAATAAATTTGTCAGCTGAGGAGGTGTATCATAGAGATGTACCGTGAACAAGAAGAATAACCTTCCGTTCATCCTCATCATCAAACTCTGTCTGCACCTCGGTACCTCTAACAGCTCCAGATCTCAAAAGCTGGCGGTCCTCCCATTGAGCATTGTCTGCAGTGAGCTGTGATAACCTTTTACTTTGAGCAAGTGACATCTTGCTTCCATCTCTACGAACCTGTTACAAGTGGCAGGTAGGGAAAGAGAGAAGGTGACGTCAATGACAGACCATACATGCATTGCATTAGTGTTCATTATATATAAACAATCCTTAACTACACAGTATAGTTACATTTTATAGACTACAGAAGTTCTTGATATTATGGTAACCCACATAGAACAGACTATCTCATCAGGAAAGGTCCAAGAAGTTCTTGATGTTAAATTAAAAATGATATCCTGACTTAGCCAGTAAATCTCTGTGTTCTCTCCCCAATAGTCATTTTAGCTCAGATTCTAAGAAGAACCAGCTCATCAGCTAAAAATGACAAAACTATTTGATCTCGCAATTCCCTATAATTTCCTGAATTTCAAACCATGTTCAAAGTTTTTAACGAAAAACAACATGTTCTAATTTAAATGCCTCTCAGATGTAAAATTCATTTTTCTTTAATCGAAAGCAACAATGTTATGCAGATGTGGCACCAAAGAGGTGCAAAATCGAGATACATCTGGATGTAAAAGAAAGAAAAATACAGCACTTTCAGTTTAGGGTCAAAAGGATAATATCTGTGCAAGGTCTTCCGTCCCTTTTCTGTTCAAACGTCTTTGTGACCTCTCAGATGTTCATCAATGGTCTAAAATAGGATGTTACAAAATATATATCTAAAAGAGACAGCAGGTCTACACAAAGGGAATTCAATCAGTAGGTAAAGCACATTGTCTGACACAATCACAATAGTGAGAAAAACATGCTCACGCATCAAATGGCACGTGCCCTCTAGTTCCCTTCGCACCAGAGAATTATATAAATTCATCTTATTCTCATCATCAGTTATTGATGATAGAGGGATCGCAAAGCAGAAAACATAAATCCATAATACCTCATTGAAATACAGCAAGCTATGACACATAAGATTGTTATGCAGACAGTGACACGAATTGCCAAGTGCAAGCTAAACCCCTAACCATCAAGTAAGTTTTCTAATCAGCTTAAAGCACCAGTCATTCATATTGCTACAACTTCCACTGAGTCCCAGTAACATCCGAGAGTTTGCTAGGTCTCCCACAAACATATAAATGTGAACATCTGCCAAAATCGTGATTTAAGGCTTTTGTACTCTCTGTGCTTACCAGTTTTTTGGCCAATTCCACCTCTTTCTTCTGGAAAGATGCCTCATCACCTAGAAATGCTGATGAACCATCCCCCTCAAACACTGTACTACCTTCTTCGCGGTCATACCTGCATAATGCAAGTGATTATTGGCTCTACCAAATATAACAAAACTGATTACTAGAAAGAGAAAAAATACATAGTAAGCACATACAAACTTCTGAGAGAGGGGTCATAAGACTTCATAATACTGTAGATACTATAAAATGGTAAGACAATTACCAGGCACGATCTGAATTATACTCCATCTCTAAACACATACTTTCAGTAATCTCTTCATTCTGATCTTCAGAGGCACCATTTGTGTCATCTCCTCCGTCCTAGAAGGAAGTAACGCACAGGTGAAAAAAATCCTTCTTTTAATATTCCAATTAAGCCCCCACCCCCACAAACAAAAAAAAAAAACTAAGGAAGATGGAACTTTGAGTATAAAGCAGTACCTCAGACAGAGCACCTCCTCTAGAAGACATAATCAAACTGGATTTTGCACCATATCTGGAACTTGAAGATCTTACTGATGACCCAGATGCCCTTATTGGAGTTGGAGAAGGAGCCACACTGTCCCACGGAGAAGCAGCTCCTGCAGGTATGAAGGTTTCTCATTAATGATGCGCTGACCATATTTTTACAAAACAATGCTAGTGTTAGAATTCACAAACACCATACCAGCAGAATGAGGAGTATGATCCCCGAGCCATGGGGAAACAAGTCGAGAATCAGGTGAAGCACCAAGGAACTTTGGTGATGGTGAAGGCTCATAACGCCTGCTACTACTACTGGAACGACTATCACGACGAGGGGTATCTTGCCACTCCCATCTACCATCATCCCATTCCGATCTTCCTTGAAAGATTACACAATTTGCCAGATCAATTCAAATGCTTTAAGAAATGTCACAAAATTAAAGTAGCCATTGACTAACCCAACAGTCCCCAATTATAACATGCTCATTCCTATTCTATATGTTGATTCAAATGATTTTAGAACCACCAGCTCTAAAAGAAAGATGTAATGTACATGCATGCAAAATTCAGAACCACACTTTTTTGGACTCAGATGGGTTTGTTTGCGTGAACAGTAGTTGACACCATTGCAACTTCATCAAGCACCAGCACAAGAATAGGTTCATCGTGACATATACATTTTAGTGCACACACTGACATGTTTACATGCTACCTACTTGTTTTGTCATTTGGAAAATCAGAACCAAAAATACCAGGCATTGACAAATGAAGATGTAATGTTTACCAGGAGTCCTCCTGAAACCATCATATCTACTTCTTTTTCTTCCGTCATCCCCATCATATTCTCTTTCATATCCACGTGATGAATCTCTATAGTGGTGCTCTTCCCTGCTGGTTCTTCTATCTCTCTTTCTCCCTTCCCTGCTTTCACTTCTGTAATTATCCCTGTATTTACTTCCATCTCTTTCACGGTCAACTGACTCGCCCCTAGATATCGTAGAACGTAAACTCCCAGAAGATGCAGCCGGAACCTTGAACCAGAAATGAAGCAACAGGTTGAATTACATTACAGAACACAATAGTCCATCCACTTAAGGCAAGAAACTAAAGCATCTGATGGAATTTACCAGTAAACACTAAAGTAGCAGGACACATGCACTGAGGAATGAATTTCCAACAAGTCATACAGAGATTTCAGACCCAAAATCTCAAGCAGGAGAACCTGACTAACTTTAATGGAAACGAGAGGAACAGAAGAAGAGTAAAACAGTGAAACGAACTTCAAATGACTCAATCAGTAACATTATCTTGCATACGAGACGCTCTGATGAAACTCAATGCTGTACTTTCTTAATAAATTCTTCATCGAAAAGAATGGTTGGTAATTTGCAACCATTTACCTCTATGCATTTGTTGTTTCATTATATTGAACTACAAAGATGGATGACCTAATGTGCATTCATATGTATTTTGTAAAATAGCTTTGGGCCAACTTTATGATAAGTAAAAAAAGGACAACTTTATGCTACTTCGATAATTAACAATAATATTCTACTGTACTGAAGAGGACAATGTATTCAGATTTGCTTCATAGTAAGTCAGCGTATTGCTGAATATCAAGCTTAGACTCCAGCTAATAAAGGTACCAGCTCCTCAAAGTTTCCCTATATTGGTCAAAACTGAAACACACAAAAAAAAAAGGAAGGGAATCTACAATCAAGCTTAGACTCCAGCTAGTTAAGGTACCAGCTCCTCAAAGTTTCTAGTTCAGAATGTAACCTTCTATCATCTCACTGAAGTTATTCTTCAGATGCAATATGCAAAGACATCAAAAGGTAAGACGAAGAATTAAACCCCACAGAACTCCTCTCTCTATATTGGTCAAAAAATTGGAACACACGAAAAAAGATAGGAATCTAGAAACTTCTAATAGAAAAAGCAATTCAACAATATCAAGCTTCAAAACTTATAGAAAATAACATAGAAATATGTCAAAGCAAGAGTACTAATAAGCAATGTACCTCGGTGTTCTCATTCAAGTGAGGCCTCACGACTGTCTCAGCATCTTCCCGTTCATAGGTTACTGCACTGCCTAGAAAATAAAGGTTGATTAATTACCAATTTCCTAGCCTAATCATAAGAGTAGATTGATATTGTGGTTGAGTGTAATTGATTGTATAATATTGCCTTATTTAGTCCTAGGACTCATTGTATAAGTACCCATACTCATGGATTGTAAATTCATCAAAAAATACAAAGAAACTTTTTCTTCTTGACATCTTCATGGTATCAGAGTTGTTGCTGCCTTTGGAGGTAAGTCTTCTCCCTCATAGCACCGCAGCACTAGGGTTCTTTTTTTTCACAAGAAGAGGTTGAGTTTTCTCACCACATAAACCTGTCCGCGTCTAAATAATTATCTATTAGTGCTATAGAAAAACTAACACTACCACAAGGTACGGCGATCAGACCCCAACCAGACGCTGCCGGAAACCACCTCCGACGCATCATCATGCACCACTAGAACTTCCGACACTGGTAACACATCACTCTTTTTTTTTTCTTTTTTTTTTGATAACCGAGAAATCCATCTGTGACCCGCCCTTTGGACCAATCACAGCCTTCTAAACTCGGTGGATAATGGGCCCGCCCCTCTACCCTTCTCCACTTAAATACCAGGCTTTGCTTTGCATGGTGTGGAGCTTGAACCTGCGACCTAAGTCACAAATCCTCCACCTTTTGCCACTTGAGCTAGGCCTTGGGGGCACCAGTAACACATCACTCTTTCCGACAACTTCTAAAAATTTATTTTTTCCGTTGAGGTCGCCAGCACATTCAAATCATACCATAATCTCCTAATGACCTACTACTTTGTTGGAATAAAAGAGGACAGCGGAAAAGAAGATAAAAAGGAACACTATACCGGCACTATATGGTGGACCGTGACAAAGGAGAGAAATCAAAGATACTTTGCAGGCAAAAAAGAAATACTTGTACCTTTAAGCATAGATGTTTAGCTCACTTGATCCTTTGGTGTAAAAATGAAAAATGCGCAAGGTAAAAAGAGGATGGTTAATTTCTTAGTTCTTTTCATATGTAGCAGTGTAGTAAGATGCAGACTGAAGGGGTTATACTACTCATACATTGAGTTAAAATGCAGGCAGCAGAGACCAACAAATATCACAAGTAATCACAACATCAGATTTTTTTTGATGAAGTTGGAGTTGACTAAACTAATGAATCCTCTAATGTAAAAAGAAAAAAGTGTTAAGAAACTGGTACCTGAAACAGATGTCTCACTAGCATAAGATTCACGATACCTCCTCTGTACATTATTCCATGAAACATTAGATGCAGTATGTCCCAACTCATCAATTCCAGAAGCAGCAGATGACTCTTCATCCTCATCTAAAGATGACATAAATGAAGCAAGTCTCTCCCTTGGAACTTTAAATTCACTCTCTACAGTAGCCCCTCCCCTTTTAGCAATCGCCAAGGCATCAAGCCCTATCCAATTGTGAAAAGTTGATAAAGATATAAATCACTAAACAATTTCATTTTATCACACACTTATCAGAAGGGGGCATAGTCAAAGTTTATAACTCAATATGGCAATGGAACTAATACATGTGTCAATAGTCTAAGCACGTAATTTGAAAAGAAGCAGATGGAACTATTACAATATAGTGTTCTTAATTCTTATACTACTCGTTTCTTGAACGAAATCTTAGTACCTGCATGTCTCATATGTCACCTAACGAAGAAAAGATTCGGATAGACCTAAATAATTATTTTTCAAGAACTTTCTCATGATGAGTTTAAATGAAGTAACATGGTCACTGAGGAGTCACATAGCCAGCCCCAACTTATTTGGGACTGAGGCTAGTTGTTGTTGTTGTTCTCATGGAAAAGCATACATCTTGCAAGAAGAAGGAACTTGTATCTAATTTTTACTCTATTAAAAAAGGAATGTCAATATAAAGCTTTTGAATACTATACAAACAATTAATCTAGGATACAAGCACATTCTGTACAAGAACCCAACATACAAATAACGGAAATCCTGTAAATGGCTTATGTTCAGGGTGGGGCCTCCGAGAATCCAAGGCTTGAAAAAAAATATGTGTAGGTATGCAGAAATAAACAAATTAAGAAAGTGTGGAAGGATGATGCACATCACAATCATTGTATATGAGGTGTCACAAGGTGCAGCCTCATTTACTTCTTTCTTGTTATTTCAGTGCAAAATTCTGATTCATTTTTTCCAAAAAATTATTAAGGTCATTCTATTCCCTTTTTATATAGGTTTGTCACGTTACGGCCTTGTCCCTTTTCAGCTACCCAAAAGAAGTAGCAAATTTTTGAAAAGAAAATCTATCATTGATAGATAGAGAGAGAAGTTGATAATCTAAGGTCATAAGATAGCATGGATCATATTTCCTCGTTAGTCTGCAGATGGTCCTTCAATTTGTTAGAGAGAGAAAGGAATGGGCAGTATGTTTACATACTAGTTAGGAGTCATCCTAGTTAAGTTTGTGTGTTTTCTCAAATAAATATGTAAAGCATCAAAAGAATAAACTTGTTTTCATATAAAGATCAAATTTTTGTGATGTTGAACTATTCAACAAACAGAAATTATGCAATATTTCTATTATATTATATAAAACCATAGATGGAAATAAATGAAGTGCCAAAACCACAAAGATATAGGTCAATCAATCATACCTAGAAGTGATTTCCGCTCTGAAGGTTTAAAAACTACTCTCTCTTTCCCAGGAACAAAAAGACCCCCACTGCTCGTCTTATCAGGTTCCAATGTCGCTGTTGTTTTGTCCAGATCAATTGGTCCAGCATCTCCTTTCTTTTAGAAAATTAATTAAAAAAAAAAAGAAAAAAAGAATTGTATAAGGTATTTTTGTGCTTGAAAAAAGTTTATAAAAATACAGAATAACATATACACTCACCTGCATGTTCCCTTTGAGGAGGAGTAGCAACTCTTAATAAGCTAAACTTGCTCTCACTGCAAGGGCAGTTCAACCCTATAGCAATCAAAGCAGTGATTTTAGACCGCAAAACCTCAAAGTTACAAATCCCCGAAAGAACCAAAAAGCCCCAAATTCAGTTCAAACGAAGACGGCAAATCGCACAGAAAAGAGATAAAATCGGTAGGTTAAACGAAGAAACACAAGTCGAGATCAACCCAAAAGATGAAGAAGATGCATACATACATGGGAAGAGATGAAAAAAAAAAAGACACAAACCAAACAAATCTGATGAAGGGCAGTTCTAGCCCTTGCACTAATTAAATTAAAAATATAAGTAGAATATAAATAATTAAATTATGTATTTATTATTAGTAGTATTAAGTGAATTTTCTTTAATAGTTTGTTGGCTATCTCTATAAAAAAAAATCATCAACGGTGAAAAATAGTCATTCTCCCCTCCCCTTTTCCTGATTAACTTTTTAGACATCTTGTTTGGAGGATTGTTATATGTTATATTGTATTGTTAATTTTAAATATAATATTTGTTTTGATTGTTATTTAAATTTTATTGTATTGTATCATTTAAATTTATTGTTGGATAGTGATGAAAAAACTCTTTTGTGTAATGACTGATTTGGTGTGATCGTGTCGTTACGTTAATATTTTTATTTATTTTGTTTTTACATATTATTTAATAATTTTATTTTATCATTACCCTATCTTTTAATTGTAACTCTATCTCGTATCATACTTTTCTTATAGGTTTATTATTTAAATTATGAATATGTGATATTATGTAATGACAGATAATGATACAATATATTCAAACATTATATTCATTAACACAATACAATATATTATGAAAGTACTAATCATCTAAACAAAGTGTAAATGTTTATTCTATCCTTGTATTAACAAATGTATTTCTTTTTTTTTCTCTATTTACTTCTTTAGTGAGTTCTATTTCATATTAATATGTAAATACTTCTTATCATAATTTTGTGACTGATTCACAATATAACAAAATAGGATTCACGGTCTCACCATCCTGCTTATATGTACCAATTAAGCAAATATTTTTTTCTCTTCTTAGATTCTCCTCCTTTCTATTTTATATATTTATGCATTAATTAATTAACAATTTCAACTTTAAACTACTAATAAAAGTGTGATGAATGAATTTTTAATATTTCACCCAAAGGCTAATGCACGTAAATTCATGGTATTTTCGCAAAACCAAAACTACATTATTTAATGCTGAGTACCTAGTAATCAGTCATTGGTTTACAATTTTTTTTTTTTTTTTTTTTTTGGCTGTGTCTGACCAAACAGAGGACAAAAGAGGTTGCATGTTCAGCCTTCAGGTGTAACTGAAGCTCATAAATAAAGCCAGAAACTTTACAAGAAAAAGGGGGTCAGTGGTAAATTGCACACCACTGTTGTAGATAAAACCAAGGGCTGATTTTTATAAAAAAAAAATTATTTCTTCTCTGGTAATGGTATTGGATATCCATTTTTATACATAGAATTTTGGGTCTGCGAATATTAATATATTAATAGTACTCTCTGTATGGATTGAGTTTCAGTTTCTGGGTTTTTGTTCTCTTATAGTGAATGTTGCTGCATGCAAGCTATAATGGATTCTGACTGATTCTTCCATTCTCAGTTTACTGGTATGGTATGATCTTCTCTACCATTGATCTGTTTTCTGTTTTCCCCCTTTTTTATATGTTGCTGTTTATTTGAATCTTTGTTGCATGGCTTTTATGATATATAAATGGTTTTGATTCTTTTTCATTTTTGCTCTTTTCTGTTTTGTGTGGGATTCTCGTTGAACAAATGTGAATCATTGGGCTTTGCACATTTTCAAGATTACAACTTTACTTTCTTTTCTGTGGTAAATAAAAAAAAAGGGGGGTTTGAAATTGATATCTGGATTGGCTGATGTTGCTAGTTGTGAATCACAGGGCTTTGTACATTTTCAAGATTAGGACTTTAGATTTCAGTGTGGTGAAGAGAGGGGTTTTCTGGATTGGTTGATTGGGCTTTGTGCATTTCAAGATTTGGACTTAAGATTTCAGTGTAGTGAATGGAGGGGTTTTCTGGATTGGTTGATTGGGCTTTGTGCATTTCAAGATTAGGACTTTAGTTTTTGGTGAGGTGAATTAAGGGTTTAGGAGCTGATATCCGTATTGGTTGATTGATCAGTTGAGAACGTGGACATATTGATAGTGGTGAATGGTAATACAAAGGATGGGATCTCAGGGGGGAGGTGAAGCAAAGGCAAATGCTTTAGCTACGCAAGGATCACTCTACAGCCTCACTCTTGATGAAGTTCGGAATCAATTGGGGAATTGTGGGAAACCACTCAATAGCATGAACCTTGACGAGTTTGTTAAAACTGTATGGACTATCGAGTCTAATCAAGAAGTGGTGGGGGGAAATGATTACGGGGCAGTGCAGCACTGGGCTTCTCAGTATCGTCCTTCGAGCATTACAATGTCCAGGGATCTCAGCAAGAAGACTGTCGATGAGGTGTGGCAAGATATTCAGCAGGGGGTAAAAATAGATAATGTTGATAAGAGAAGCCAGGAGAGGCAACTTACTTTAGGTGAGATAACTCTGGAGGATTTCTTGGTCAAGGCTGGAGTGATTGCAGAGTCGACCCAAGGCAAGAGAATTTCGGGTTTAGTATTTGGGGTTGATTCAATGTCATTGACACAGCAAGCTCAGTGGCCGCACTATCAAATCCCCGCAATGCAACAGGTAACAGAACAGCAACATCAACAACAACAGCAGAATATACCACCAGTTTTTATGCCAGGCCATCCAATACAACTGCCTTTACCTGTTGTTGCTAACCCAATTATGGATGCAACTTATCCTGAAACTCAAGTGACAATGTCTCCAGCACATATAATGGGAACACTATCAGACACACAAACATCTGGAAGAAAGCGAGTTGCTCCACATGATGTGGCTGAAAATAGTGTAGAAAGGAGGCAGAAGAGGATGATTAAAAATAGGGAATCCGCAGCTCGGTCACGAGCAAGAAAGCAGGTACTTTTGCTTATTTTGCATTTTTTGTGATATAGTTTTTCATCTCTGCGCCAGTGAAATTTTACTCTTCTGACTAACAGGCGTACACCCATGAACTAGAGAACAAGGTTTCATTTCTTGAAGAGGAGAATGAAAAACTTAAGAGACAGAAGGTAGGATCTGCGAATCAAAATAATTCATGCATGAATTCAGTGATATTATTTTCTTCAAACAGTTGCACATTCTCTTTAGTTCCATGTTGGTTGTGATAATCAATCTTTCACTGTGGAAGAAACTATAGCTGAATCTGGTCTATGAATGCTGTGACACTCTACTTCTTTAAGTTCATTGGCTAAATCTTTAATTGGACAAGATATTTTCCTTCACAATGAAACAACATGTTATTAATCATTTATGCGATCAGAAGGAAGTACAGTTGGTGCTTCATGCCTTCTTTTGTTTCTTTTTCCCCTTAAGATGATTAATCAATTAGCAGAGCCTTTATATTAACAAGTGATTTGTTGTTTCCTGATGAAAGTATGTCAAAGTTATTGTAGGTGTGAAAAAAGATCTCCATTAAACTTCTTATAAATGTTCCGTTAAGTAATTATTTTATTGAATTGCCCATTAGCTATTTGAAATGAAAGGAAGGTCATTGAGAACACGAGTAGACTAAAGAAGGTCTTTAACTATCTTCACTGTACTCTTTGATCATAATTTCCCATATGAATAGTCTTTTCTTCTGTGTCATACAAATGGTTTACTCATTCGCTTTTCTGTTTTATTTTGTTGTAGTCCATGAGGCTTTAAGCTACTTTTCTGTTTTATTTTGTTGTAGTCCATGAGGCTTTAAGCTACTTTTCTGTTTAACAATATATCTAATGAGTGGGAAGAATCAGAAAGTAAAAGCACCTATAGATGCACATGGACAGGTGACACCTAGTAGTTCTCTTAACTGCAAGACTGATATATATCTGTGGAAGTGTTGACTAGGAAAAGCACTATTGGCTGCTAAAAGATTCAGAAGGTTCTACTTTTTGCAGTCAACATATCCAGCTACACTTGCCTATCAAAAAAAAGAAATATATGTCCACCTACACTCTTAAGGATATGGTTCTAGATTGCAGTTATTGTTAGTTTCCTAACTATCTAGCTGTTTAAATCCTTGCTTCATTGCTCTTTTTCACGGAGATCTTTTTATTGCATACTCCTGTATATGTTCAACGAGGGGAGGAAACATCACTTAAAAGAAATCAGGGGAACAGATTGTGGGAGGGAGGGCTAGCAGGGACCTAATTAAGTTCTTTTTAGTGCTTTCCCATCGAGGGCATCAACATTTGCTTGGTCTCATAAGTAGAAGGGTGTGTTAAAATTTCTCTTTGGAGTTCAATGTCAACCTCAATGCTTGGTCCCTAATAGACTCATTATTAGTTGCATAAACTTGTTAGATGTGTAGGTAAGACTTTTGCTTGTCCATGCCAACCTTTATTTTCTTTGTTCATTTGGATTGTGATTACCCCTTCAAATGCTTTTGAAGAAATCACAAGCTCCTGACATGGCGAACCTCAAATGAAGTTTTTTTTTTTTTTTTTTTGTACTCAGGGTTGTCTCTTGACAATTTTCAGTAGTTGCCTAGCTCCCTTCAGTTTTCACGAGTTAACTTAATTAAATATGGTTTTATCTACAGGAGATTGAGGATATTTTACCAAGTGTTCCACCTCCAGAGCCGAAGTATCAGCTCCGCAGAACAAGTTCAGGCCCCTTCTGAATGGTGTTTTTTTAATGTCACTGAAAATTTCACCAGCTAGTAATGCTTCTTTCTCAACATCCTTGTTCAGGAGAATGCCTTGGTAACTTCTTCGAGTGATTTCCAGTCGATGCGTACTCCCCCTAATATGTAGTGTATCCGTGTATGTAACGTTAACAGTTTGGACACTGAGAACATGGTTTTGGTAGTTTTTTTTTCACAGTTAACGATGTGTCTAGACAATGAGGACATATATAGTTTAGGGTCATCAGTTAGTAGATACAAAGGTCACAAAACAGCCTGGACTCAGTGTCTGTCTAAGAATCAAGTGACTCATTTTCTTCTTTCCCCCTTTTCCTTTTTGTGATTTGGACTGCTTTTGCTTCATTTAACTGAAAATGCTCGAATTCGCGCTGCTTTGCTGGATCAAACTTTGGATAGTTTAAGCACGTTTCAAACTCTGAGATTCTAAAAATGGAATTTCCCTATTAGTGCATAGTGCTTGACTCATAAATATTACAATCCACCATCAATTTCCCTAACAAAAGCACACTTTATTATTATTTTCCAACTATTTAACCCGATTGCAAGATCATCCTTATACAGTGCCTTTGTCCCATTATACTCAACAAGTTAGATTAATCTTTCATCTTACATATACCCTTGCATCATCAAACACACAGTGAGTTTAACTTGTGTAGCTATTAGTCAAAGGGGAAAAGGCTTTCAAATGAAGTATGCAAAAATTATAACTAATATAACGAGCAAAATCTTTGAACATGCACATCTGCTAAATTTCAAGAGCTTAAATACTGCTTTCATATGTAAAGCCTGTAGGACAGGCAAGCTGTATCCAGTAGAGATATGTCTGAGCTCACATCTTTTTGTCATAAAACCCAAAAGGGAAAGAACGAAAGAAGGCAAATGAATAGCAGCTATGCCTTATGTACACTGTTTCCTAATCTACACTAGCTAAACTAATTCACACCCTCTAAAACCCTCATCTGCAAGAAAAAGGACCAGCTAGATGCAGACGCATTAAACTTCAGTTGCCTTATTGGAGCAACCATGAGAATATAACAATGGAAACCTATAGATCTTTCCATACATTAAAATCAGTTGTTGAGCCATTGTAGTTGATTACACTATCCTGGCACCCCATGAAGTATGTACTTTGCACCGGATCAACATTTACTAGAGCATGGGCAGTTCCAAGGGGGCTGACTGCAACAGCAACCTCATCTGCACCAATTATTACTTCCGCGTAACCTTTTTTTACCACATCATTTTCCACCTGTAAAAACTCAGTGAATCAAGAGTAGGACTTGATATTATATAATTAACTTGCAACTCTAACCCATAAGAAAGAAAAGGAAAACATAAGCTCATTTGAAAAGAAAATTCTATGCGAAGTGTAATAGACGAGATGATTTAATAGCTATAGTTGGTTTTTCTTTTGACAGGTAGCGCTATAATTGTTTATTTAATCTTCATTTCCCTTTAATTTGATTCAAAAATAACGAATAAGCGGCAACTCATGCTTTGGAAGGTTTAGAGGAGCTAGCTGCAAAAATTGAATAACATAGAACTCTTTCAAAGCATGAGAAGAATGCCTGCTACAATGGTGAGTAAAGAGAGACTATAAATGTAGAGAACCCCCAAAAATTGGATTAAGGAAATAGAAAAGAGGGAAGGAAGGATTTGAGACATAAAACCAATCACCCATGCTCATGGTAGTCAAAACATATCTTAGGTACTGAAAAATGTAATTACAAAGAGCAAACAATTATGGCTTACTGGGAACAAAAAAAGTTGAGGATTTTTGCTAGACTGAAGATTTTGAAGGACTTGAAAAGAAAGCTTGATTGTGGCTTAGGGTAGAATTCAAGAAATACACCAAATCAGTATAAGTTTAAGATTGAAACTCTAGCATACAATGTAATGTTCAAGGTCTGAGAAAGTTTGATTTATTTGAAAATTTGAAGGACTTAAAAAGAAAGCTTGATTGTGGCTTAGGGTAGAATTCAAGAAATACACCAAATCATATAAGTTTATGAATGAAACTCTAGCATACAATGTAATGTTCAAGGTCTGAGAGTGTTTGCTTTATTTGAAAATATGGCAAAACTACAAAAGTACACTGGACAGGTGACAGCAATAAGATTCCTGAAGAGACTGTGCAGGCAGACAGTTTGTGTCGACACATTTGTACTAAATTCACTTCCTAATCAATGCACACTTTCATCTAAAAGCATTTATAAGCAAGATACTGATCTCTTCCATCCAGGTAAATACATCACATTCCAGGGACGACAAAGGAATCCAATTGATTTGTGTAAAACCAACATTTCAAATTTCTGCATGTTTCTGGATTATGTGCAACTGCAAAATATGTTTCCCTACTGATAAACATAGTAAAAGGAAGGTTGTAAAGTAACTTTTTTAAACTTGGTAACTTTAAAGTTGTATAGTAACTTACCAATGTTAAGATAGGTAGAACTGTAAAAGCTTTCAGCTTTGACATTACTAAGAGGAAAAAAACATACCCGGAATACTGTCTTAGCTCCCCAAATAACAAATGTCTCATTGCATGTGTGGTGTCTGTGGTTGCCTCTAAGACCACCAGATCTGATCTCACCCAAATGAACTGAAGCACAAACTGCTGCCCCACCTGAAGCAAGCATAACCTCCCTTTGTCAATAAGAAAAATCAATTGAAGAATGACAAATAAATTTGTTTAAAATCATCTTCTTCTTCTTCCTTTTTTTTTTTGGAGAAAGAAATGTTTAAATTCATCTTGCAGTTAAGAAACTTAAATCGAGGGCAAGACGAAATTGAGCAACAGCAATCACCCACGCTTATCTTCAGTAACACTGGACGAAGAAGCTAGGAACCTCACAAGATTAACCTCCTGATCTTTACAAGAAAATCAATTCTAGACTTGCACATTTTCTTAAATTTCTGACACTTTGAATGAATCAATCAACTAAACTTTTTTATTTTCTCAAATAGGTATTCCATCGAATGAGCTTTAATATGTCAAAAATAGTCAGGCTAGGCTACATAAATCATTCACATCCATACCACTTGAGATGATTCTATGTATATTATGAGTAAAAAAACAAAATTTTCCTTGCCCTCTAGGTCTTTCTAACTAGCTATCTGCCCCAAAATGCTCAATTTTCTTTCTTGCTTTAATTACTCTTCATCAGTCCAGATGAACCTAATAGGATTCGAGGAGAAGGGAGTTGCAGGGCAGCATAGGCAGTAATGCAGCTACCACCCATGTTCCATATATTAGGTCAGGAGCACGTATATTCTATAATAATATTTGAAGAAAGAAAGATGGGTAAAGAGAGACCTGAAATGGCAGAATCAAGGGCAAGGGAAATAGGATTGATCAACCAGCCACGTTTATCTTTGGCAATAGAAGAAGAGGAAGCTGAGAACCTGACAAGATTTGCATTTTGATCAGACCCAGATTGAACCTTAGCATGCCACTCTTCTCGGTGAGGGGTAGAAGTTGAAGGACGTTGGAATCTGAGTGAAACCCATGTGAGAAAAAGGAAGAGGGAGAGGAGAAAAGGGAAAGCATGGGGTTTCTTGAGGAAGGATTTGAGTGAGTTCATCAAACTTGAGATTTGGGTTCCCTGATTCTGATTCTGATTCTGAAATGGGGCGGTGGAAATTGGAAGTTGGTGGTGGTTCTGGTTACCGGAAGGGGAAAATGATGTCCTCCTTGGATTTGCCATCTCTCACTTTTTCCTTTTTCATATATTCAAAAAAAAAAAAAAAAACATTATTTTCTTCTATTTTCTACTAGTATGGACCTAGTTTTTTTTGTTTCAAAATGGTGATGATAAGTTTTTTATTTAGGTAAAAATTAATAGATGTAGTAATTATGTACTTGTTTATTTAGGTAAAAGTTAATAGTTATACATGTAAAAAAAATACAATGAATCTTCATTTTATATATTTTTTTGCTTTGATTTGTGTCATTATTATACTAGCAAAGGTCAATATTTCTTTATCATAAGAAATTTGAGCATTAATTTCTTATTTTTTAAAATTAATTTACATAACATATAAAGTATTATAAGTCATAATTTTTTGTGTTTAAACTAATTTTAAAATGCTTATAAGCTCATTGACAAAGAAAAAGTTTACTTGACTCTCCAAACAACAACAATTATGGTTCCTCTTGAAGAGTAGTATAGTCGTGAAGTGAAGCCGATTAATACTCCAAAATTGTGTGGCATTCCACAAATCCACTTCTTTTCACCTGATTTTGTATTCAATGATTCAACTTGCACATAATTCATAAGGCTCAAAAACATTCAGTAATTTGTTTTTCTAAGAAGATACACCTAAAAACTGCATCTTTCACTCTCCATTACATTACATACAGAAATCTGTATTATGGTGGATATTAAGGTTTACAATCAATCATCCTGAGAGAATTTGTTCACTAGCTTTAGTTCAACTCTTTGAAGATGATATTCATCTAACTTGTAATGTTGGTACTTCAGGGTAATTCCGTTAACACGAGCCTCTCTTGCATTCCATTTTCTTGATCCAAAGAGTTGTGTTTTGATTTTGGAATATTATCACTGTCTTCAGGTTCTTGCAGAAAGGGTCTGAGGGTCAGAAGTAGGCCGAGCAACTCAATGGCATTGAGAACAAAGAACACCAACTGATCACCTGTATTACAACATCACATTGCGTTTTGTTTAGTTTGTTGGGCTTAACTTTCGTATTCAAGTGCATCAAAGTAGGGAGAGCCATCAGAAATTGATGCTTGTTGTAAGCTACTAAATGTTGACACTTGAATTTTAAATAGTGAGTAAGATCACAAGCTTCAAGTTTGAATCTAATTAACTTACCAGGCAGAATATCAGCATCTTGACGCTGTTGTGACCAGGACAATCTGCAGATCATAAAAGTGTGATGATACATAATCTTGTCTATCTATACGTCTAGATTGATAGACAGTAGATCTTAACTTTCGAGTTAAACGAACATCATATACATTTCCAATAGACAAAATCCCCCATTCACTAAAACTGAAAATGGACATCACTACGCCACTCTAGCATTTTCAAATATACCAAGTTAATCTCAGATTCAGGCCAAACATGAAGTACTTATAAGAGCTATCATTACATTCATTTGCATGACATATATATGGTACTAAGTTTGTTTAATGGTGTCGGCTTGAGTAACGAAAACATTGGTATGCCCCCAAAACCTAAGGGTTCGTCCACTGCTAAGATCAGGCTGAAGGTGAATATTCCTGTACTACCCCTTGTTAGTCCCGAGGGATGGAGGAGGCTAGGTTAGCCGAAAGATGGTTATCGGTTCAAGAACGTAAGGTGTACCTGCCTTTTCAGGGTAAAAAGGGCAGAGAAAATGCCTCGAGCCAATGTTCAAATACCAAACAAGGGCAAATTCAAGTGATAAGCACAGAAATGACCTTGAAGATCAGCAAGAGAAATTAACAACTTACAATGAGCCCCCGGCTGCTGGGCCAATTGTCTTGAAAAGAGACATTGAGGACATCGAAATGCCATTTGCAGCCCCTCTTTGCTCCTGGGACTGAAGTTAAACATTTTACTCACACATGAACTTTACTGATCACAATTTTATGGATAATAAGGAAAATAAGTGCTTATGGTATAAGGTAGTTACCACAGCTCTATTCTGCATGATCAGTAACCCAGTTGTAATTGATACCTGATCAAATATGAAAAATAACCACTTAGACCAAACAAACACCTTCGAGATACTAACACTGCAAAAGCCAAACAAAGGTAATTGAACAGATATTCTGGTGCTAAATTAACCTCACTTCTCGCATAAAAGAACTAAGACAAGTGTTTGCAGCAGTAGGAAAAATACATATATATATTACTCATAATATTCATGTATAGGAAATAGGAGATATCATGAACCAGAAAATTAAGATACAACTCATTTACATTCAACTAAGAACCTTTAGACATTGAGTAACAAAGCATAATAGGGCATATATTTCTTTCTCCTCTTCATCATGCACCATTGATTTTTGTGAATCATACTGCATGCACACCAACAGTGGGAGTAAAAACATTTTAAATTCAAAAAGGGAAAAACAAAACAAAAAAAGACATTAGCAACTATTCCTGGATATTCACAAAAGCACTACATTGAATTTTTATCAATCAATAACTTCATGAAGCTGAAGAACTCAATGATCTAAGGAAAATCTCTTACCGAGAGAATATTCTTTAACATAGATGCACAGTTGAGAGCTATGGAGAGGCCAAAACCAGTTAATAAAGCTATATATGGGTAGCTAGCCAACAATGGTATGCTTAAAACCTGAAAGATAAGTAAGTTCAATATAATCTAACAGTGAAAAGGTAACTTTATAGGAAGTGGTAATTATATAAGTGATATGTCAGTATAGTCAGGGGCATACTGCACCAATCCGAGAAATCATGACAGGCCCAGTAATCCTTTCCACCAGTGGATAAACAAGCAGCTGAAAGAGTAGCAAACCAAGGCCTGTAGGATCATGCAAAACATTAATTGTGTTTTCAGATTAAAAGATGCACAATTTTCCAATATAGTCTGCCTAAAAAGCTTTAGAAAACACAAGGCAAATTGTCCTGCAGAGATTTGGGCAATGTCTTTATACCTGTGATGGCAAGAACTTGTCCAACATCAGAAGTTGTGAAGCTTAAACCCCCAAGGGTCCTTGGACTAACAGCCCAGAGTGAAAATATCTGAAAAAGCACACGACGGTAAGATATATTGACAAGTTTGTTCAAGCTAAGGATCAATTCTCCAGAAGGTTCCTTGGATTTCCAGTTTTCCCATTAAAATGAATTTTGAAAGAAAGATACATTACCTCCAAATAGGCTATATCGTGGAGCTGGAATACACAGTAGACAATAATAGAAGACACTAAGGGCCAATTCTTCAGAAGGCTTTTTTGAGAACTAGGGGCTATGCGTTCAGAATAGTTTGTGTTCTGAGACATATTTAAGCCATTTGATTCATCTGGAGTTCCTTCAACAGCATCTTGAAAGTTATTTTTATCTTTCTTTATTTTGTTATGCTTGTGAAGTGTCTCCTGCAACATGTTAGAAGTAGTCAAACAGCAGAAACTGTTTCAGTTAATAAAATCTGGTCCTATGTGTTTTACAGTGAATTAGTTATGTCAAATTCTTTAGTTCATGTTATGGATTATAACAGATCATTTTCAAGAATTACATACTATGTTCTCAGCTATGGAATATTATCACGAGTTAAGCGACTGAAATGTGAACAGGAAGGATATTTATGGAGGAAAGCCTAGATGGCACTTAAAATGAGAAATAAGTATATATAAGACTAGAAGTCATACCGGAAGCCAACAGGACATTACTGTTGCAGCTAATGCAATGACTGATATCAAAAGACAAGGTAAAAAATATGGGAATCTGCAAGGTAGAGAACAAACAAATAAACTTCTTAAATAACTAGATAGAACCAGACCAAATTCTTCTCAGTATTGAAAGTTGAGAGTAGTTAAACATACAGAACAGGAAGAATGTCGCTTACCTCCCAAAAAAGGATTCTTTGGAAAATATGCTTGGATATTTTTCTGCAGGCTAGAAACAACATAAGTGACACAAGAATTGTTAGTCACTAAACTGTACTCATAATAATTAGAAAAACAGTTTTAATAAGTAGAGCTTCTAAAAGCTTATGTAAGCTGGTTTTGACACTAAGTAGGACACCTTTTCAGGTTCAAGTCATGAAACGGTGCGTTGTTTTGATAGCAAGTTTATTATGCAAAAGTTGTCAGTTATCATGGATGAGATGAAAATTGTTCCTGGATACTTTCCTCACTATGAGTAAGGGTGTTACAAATTTACAATATCTGGTGGAGTATTCAACTGTTTAACCTTGTGTACGTTGCGAGTGCAATGCTAGAACCTCTTAGGATTTCCTTCAGCACATCTTTCATTTTGGATCATGGGAAGACATTAAGCAAGTATGCAGTGTATTACTGCAACTTTAACATGCAATAATTTCTAGTCATCGTGACCAAAGCTAATTCTTTTACCTAACCACCAAATATTATATGAATTTTCGTCCAATGCCATATATGAATCAAGTCAGATGAAACACTTTTCAAGAGAGATAGTTCTCAGTCATCACTACAGTAAAAGTTATCACCAACAATTCCACTATGGGAAGTACTGTACCTGTGCAAGATAACCTCCAATAGCAGGACCAATCACCAAGCCTATCCCCCATGATGTGCTTACCTAAATAAATATGATGCTTAAAAACATTTTACGGCATAGGATCTCAGAGCTATGCAACAAAGCTGTTAAAAGGAAAAGAGAGACGACAGGAAGGAGAGAAGCAACTCACAGCGGATATCCCCAAAGCGTGGTACTCTTTTCGGCAAATTTCAGAAGCATAAGCCTGGAGATATTGAACAACTAAACAAGTTGAATGCATCCAGTAACAATGCTCATCATACTCTTAATTGTATGAAAAGAAGAGCACAAGAAAGGTAGTACTAAACTAGTTTAAACAGGCAAGTAAAAAGCTATAATCCAAATCACAATGTCAATCCTGAAAAATAAGATGCTTATAGCTGACATAAAATTCCACATAGCAGTAAAGACATACCCGCATTGTGCCTATTATCCCGCACAAACTGCCTATAAGGAACCTTGTAACTATGGCCATCCAATAATTGGTACTAAGGCCAAAGAGTGCATTGAATATAAGCCTGCAGTTGATTCCTCGTATAAGAAATTAAAAGCAAACTTGAATAAAATTGCGCAATTGAATCATAGCTGAATTTTTATATTAAAACAAAAATCTTATGCATGAGGACAGGGATTAACCAGCACTACTAACACTGTAATTGTGCCAATCACAACAACTGGCTTTCGACCATAACGATCAGCAATTATTCCCCAAAGAATAGAGGTCAAAGCTCTTCCCAACATGAAAGAAGAACCTTCAAGAAATGGTAGACATGTAAGAAGGAAAACACTGAAATTACTCAGAAGCAACAACAGATGGTATACTGACCTAGATATCCGGCATAATAACTAATATCTTCCTCCCTTTCTGCAATGTGAAAATCTCTTACCTGTAAGAGTCAAATGTCAATATTGCTACAACCATAGTGTAGACACTAGCAGATCAAGAATCACACACAAGAAGATGGAGCTATAAACGACTAAGACACAAGGAAGATGCTTGAGTAGAATATAAATGTTTTAACTTGAGAAGCTCTATGTGCAAGTTATTTCCAGTACTATATGGTGTCACCTATAAATGATAAGTTTCTCCAACTCAAACTTCTCTATGTATTAGGCTGGTATATCTGGTTATTTGATTTATGACAGGATACTAAAATTGAGTTTGGTAAATTGATAGTTGCAATGAAAGTAGGATTCTCTGGTTTTGTTAACATTAAACTACTACTAAAAAATCTTTGTTTGCAAAGGGAGACAGTACATTGGTGCTTCTCATTACATCACATACTTGTACCTGACCAAATGTTGATTTCTCCACATTTTCGTTCATAGTTTAGTTTAACAGCGTGTTCTAGTTTGGAATGATACAATTTCTGCTACTGCCCAAAGAGGCAACTCTTGATTATGCTTCATTCGTATTTAAGCAGCCTAATGCACTAACCTTTTATAGTAGGCGAAGAAAGTTAAATACACATTAATTAATGCAAGCTTTATAGTCACATAATGGATATGTACCATAAAATAGAGGAAAGGGAAGAGAGATGATATCGGCAAAGCTGCAAAAGATTTGAGAAGAGACAAGTATGTTAGTGGAAAATCGTGATCAGAGGGTAGACGAATGATATAGAATTAGAACTTAACCTCCAAAATTACTTCAAATGACAGTGTTTTATGTGAAACCAAATCTAATGGTGCTGGAAAAATAAAACACCACAAGTATATATAATCATAATAATATGTCTTAGAATTTGTCCATGGGTACGTGTTCATAAGCTTAAAAAACAAGGCAACCATAGTCCAGAATATCTACAATTTGCATCATCATCAATTTTCCACTTCTTAAACAAAAATATATGTTGTTGAATTATTAACTATATGAAATATATACTTATTCAAAATTATTCTGAAAAAAGAAGTAGCTAGGGTCAAAACATATTTACCATCTGTCCTTTAGAAATAATTGTGTATGACAAAAGAAGAAGAAAAATATAGAGTAAAACATTCTAAAAAATCCGTGATAAAGAAATGTAATTGCTAGCTACGCGCTCATGATTGTCCAAGTCTATAAAAGGAAAACACCAGTACTCCATCCCCCAGTCTAAGTAATTCCTAAATATCCATGGAAATCATGAGTACTGAGAGTAAGATGGTATATGTAAATTGAATGTAGATAGAAAATTGTAGAGTAACATACATGCACATAATGTAACGACGGAGATGAAGAGTACAGGTTTAACAGGGATGCCGGTGTTTGATCGTTTTAACTGTTCAACTTTGCAACCTGGACAATCTTCTTCTTCGTATTTCTTCAACAATCCCTCCTCCATTATCTTCTTCAAACTAAACTTGAGAGAGTCAACAAAAAGATAGGAGTATTCACTACTGTAAACCTTACGTACTTATGATATATATGTGTGTGTGGGGAGGGATTAGTTAGTTAATTATAAATCAGGGGAAGTTGGGAAGGTCCCAATCTTAATTAATTACCTCCTTTTCTCTTCGTGTGTGTGTGTATTTCATCAATAAACGAGTATAGCATAAAGTCAACCATGCACTAATTATACTTCTTTTAGAGCATCGTTTCTTGAAACTACAAAGTAATTCAGACAAAATTAAATGAGTTTCCTGTCAATCATTTTGTGGCATACAGTATATGTCTCCATCGATGTGTGCACCATATTTATATTATAATTATAATAATAATTAGAGATATTATTAGATGATATATAGTACTATAACATGCACTGACCAACAATATTTATTTCTTTTAAAAAAACATATATTCTTGTCAACATATGTATTATTATGTGACATGTACAAAATAAGTTTTATTTTGTTTCTTGATCAAACAAGTTTAGCATTACGCTTCCTAACTTTTCTTCTTCAAAAAAAGCCAAAATTTCAACTCAATAATATATTCTTCCATTATAAGTTTTTTCATCCGAACCCAATAATTGAATTGTCTCCAGTCTTGTATGGGAGTTATCAACAAACCTTACGTCGTTTAGCCCATGTTGATTTAGCAAACAAAAACATTAACAAATATATCTTGATTAAATGTGTCCTAGCTATAATAATGTGATTATATAAAAAAAAAAAAAAAAAAAAAAAGCGAAAGAACCATTATTCTGAATGAGTGATGTAACATTATTTTTTATATTATAAAGATATGAAACATATCTATCAAGATTTAGCTTTCCTCAATATTTATTATATTTTATTTTTGTATTGAATAAACTCCTTGATAAATCACTCTCAGGCTCTTTCACTCAATATTTTGACATATACATAAAAATATATATATTTGTGGATGGCGAGTTTGGCGACCCATGATGACATTACAGTATTTATTAGGTTTGCAGATTGGACATATATATTTTACAACAGAAAAACTATAATGTCAAAAAGGGCTGCAATTCAATCTTCAAGTGGAAGAATGTAATGTCAAAAAGGGCTGCAATTCAATGTCAAAAA
Organism: Solanum pinnatisectum; assembly: GCA_035578085.1. Classification (NCBI taxonomy): domain Eukaryota; kingdom Viridiplantae; phylum Streptophyta; class Magnoliopsida; order Solanales; family Solanaceae; genus Solanum; species Solanum pinnatisectum. The sequence continues at coordinate 63,949 of CM069085.1, read as the reverse complement.
GGACTGCTCCTTTTTGAAAAAAAAAAGAGTAGCAACTTTGAAATTGAATTGCAACTTTCTACAAATTACAGAAAACGCATTTTCAGTTTCCTATAAATAGAGGGCCTCTTGCTCTCATTTACATGATCACATAAAAAATTCAATCCAAAAGAGTAAGAACACAAAGAGAGTTATATACCAAGAAAAAATATTATAGTCTCGAGTGTCCTCTTTAGTGAGTTGTTCCTTTTACGAGAGAGAAGTGTTTATTGTTGTTTTCTCCTTGTATTTGAGAGCAGTGTACTCCCATATTATCATAGTGAAATCCTTCTACCTCGTGGTTTTTCCCCTCTATCTGTTTGAGGGGTTTCCACATAAAATTCTCGCGTCCAATTATTTTTATTATTTATTATCATATAAAACTTTCTTTGTGGTGCTTCCTCTCCCCAACAGTGGTATCAGAGCCCTCGGTTATTCTGTCTGTTTTATGCGAATATACTATATGTGAATAGTAAATTTTTGTGAATAGTAAAATTTGGTGAAAAGTACTATTCACGTGAATAGTAAATTTCAGTGACGGTACAGTTTGTCACGATTGTTCGAAAAAATATTCAGAAACGATCTAGAAGGGTGTGAAGCAAATAACAATGTCGAGTACAACAAAGTTTGACGTTGAGAAATTCAATGGGACTAATTTCTCATTGTGGAAAAATGAAAATAAGAGCGATATTGAGAAAAGACAATTGCTTAGCTGCAATTGAAGGCAGGCCCACAGACTTTACTGATGACAGCAAGTGGAACGACATAGACAGCAACGCAATTGCTGATCTACACTTGGCACTAGCTGATCAAGTGTTGTCTAGTGTGGCTGAAAAACGGACGGCGAAGGAAATATGGGATACTCTTACGGGATTGTACGAGGCCAAGTCTTTGCATAATAAAATCTTCTTAAAAAGAAGATTGTATACTCTTCGAATGACAAAATCCATGTCGGTTACTGAACACATCAATACTTTGAATACTCTATTTTCGCAACTTACAACAATGGGCTGCAAAATAGAGGGGACTGAACGTGCGGAGCTTCTACTTCAAAGTCTGTCTGACTCGTATGATCAACTCATCATCAACCTGACGAACAATACAGATAGTTTAGTTTTCGATGAAATTGTAGCCACTGTCTTAGAAGAAGAAAATCGGCGCAAAAATAAGAAAGACAGACAAGCAAGTTCGCAACAAGCTGAAGCTTCGACGATGGTGAGAGGAAGACCAACGGAACGTGGCCCCAGTGGGAGTCACAATCATGGTAGATCTTATTCAAGAAGTAAGAAGAATATCAAGTGTTACAACTGTGGCAAGAAAGGGCACTTCAAGAAAGATTGTCGGTTCAAGAAGAAAAGTGAACACCCTGAGTCATCAAATGCTCAAGGGAATGTTGTAAATACATCGGATGATGGCGCTATTTTATGTAGTGAAGCAATATTAAATAATGAAGGCAGAAAACGTTTCACTGATGCCTGAATCATAGACACAGAAGCAACATGGCACATGACTTCCCGGAGAGAATGGTTCCATCAATATAAACCTATCTCAGGAGGATCTGTGTTCATGGGAGACGATCATGCTTTGGATGTTATTGGTATTGGGTCCATCAAAATAAAGATGTATGATGGCACGATACGCACCATCCAAGGGGTACGACATGTAAAAGACTTGAGGAAGAATCTATTGTCTTTGGGACAATTAGATGATAATGGATGTTCATATAAGACTCATGGTGGAGTCATGAAAATATCAAAAGGAGAGTTTGTAGTGATGAAAGCGGAAAAACTTGCTGCAAATCTATATGTGTTTAAAGGTGAAACACACCAAGAAGAAGAAACATCAACTGCGTTACCAAATTCATTTGAAGAATCAACGATGATGTGGCATCGTAAACTTGGCCATATGTCGGAACGAGGTTTGAAGATTCTTGCTGAGCAAAAGCTTCTTCCAGGGCTTAAAAAGGTTTCACTACCTTTTTGTGAGCATTGTGTTACCAGTAAGCAACATAGACTGAAGTTTAGCAGTTCCTCTGCTAAAAGCAAAGAAATATTAGATCTAGTCCACTCTGATGTCTGGCAAGCACCGGTAGAGTCTCTAGAAGGAGCAAAATGCTTCGTGTCATTTATCGACAATTACTCCAAAAGAAGTTGGATGTATCCAATCAAGAGAAAGGCAGATGTTTTTCCAGTTTTCAAAGAGTTCAAAGCGCGGGTGGAACTTGAATCTGAGAAAAGGATCAAGTGTTTGAGGACAGATAATAGAGGAGAATACACTGGTGAAGAATTTGATAACTTCTGTAAACAAGAAAGTATTAAAAGGCAGTTCACGATGGCATGTTACTCCACAACAAAATAGAGTAGCAGAGCGGATGAACAAAACCTTGTTGGAACGGACAAGAGCTATGTTGGCGACTGCAAGGTTGAAAAAACCATTCTGGGCAGAAGCAATCAAAACCGCCTGTTATGTGATCAATCGATCACCATCAACCGCAATTGATCTAAAAACGCCAATGGAGATATGGACAGGAAAACCAGCTGATTATTCTCGCTTACATATATTCAAAAGTCCTACTTATGTTATGTACAACACCCAAGAAAAATCGAAGTTGGATCCGAAATCCAGGGAATGCATTTTCTTAGGGTATGCTGATGTAGTCAAGGGGTATCGCTTGTGGGATCCCATTGCCCGCAAGGTGGTAATCAGCAGGGATGTTGTATTTGTTGAAAATAAGATACAAGCAAAAGAATGTAGCACTTAGAAAGAAAAATCAGATACTACTACAGTTGAAGTTGAAGAAATAGAAGAAGTTCCAGTTTCTTCTGAAGCAGCACCAGAGCACGAAGAGCAAAAGCAAGCTGAGATCGAAACCCCACAAGTTCGACAGTCAACTAGGGAGAGAAGAGAACCAGCTTGGCACTCAGATTATTCTATGGAGAGCAATGTTGCATACTATTTAGTAACAGAAGATGGAGAGCCTTCAACTTTTCACGAGGCTATGAAAGGCCAAGAATCATCTATGTGGATGGCAGCAATGCAAGAATAAATTGAAGCTCTTCATAAAAATAAAACATGGGATCTTGTTCAATTACCACAAGGAAAGAAGGCCATTGGAAACAAATGGGTCTACAAGATCAAACGCAATGGTAATGATCAAGTGGAGAAGTATTGTGCAAGATTGGTGGTTAAAGGATTCGCTCAGAAAGAAGGTATAGACTTCAATGAGATATTTTCTCCGGTGGTTCGACTCACAACATTTCGAATGGTCTTGGCGATGTGTGCTACATTTGACTTGTACTTGGAGCAGTTAGATGTCAAAACTGCATTTCTTCACGGAGAGCTTGAAGAAGAAATTTATATGCTCCAACCAGAAGGTTTTGAAGAACAAAGAAAAGAGAACTTGGTTTACAGGTTGAACAAATCTCTATACGGTCTCAAACAGGCACCGAGGTGTTGGTATAAGAGATTTGATTCCTTCATTATAAGCCTTGGATACAACAGACATAGTTCAAATCTTTGTGTTTATTACAAGAGATTTGGTGATAACGATTTTGTTATTTTGTTATTGTATGTTGATGACATGTTGGTAGCAGGCCCCAACAAAGATCGTCTCACAAATTTAAAGGCACAGTTGGCTAGGGAGTTTGAAATGAAGGACTTGGGACCAACAAACAAGATTCTAGGGATGCAAATTCACTGAGACAGAAAAATAGGAATATTTGGCTTTCTCAAAAGAACTACTTGAAGAAAATCTTACAACGCTTCAAGATGCAAGACTGTAAGTCAATTTCTACCCCACTTCCTATTAATTTCAAGTTATCCTCAAGTATGAGTCCTAACAATGAAGCAGAGAGGATAGAGATGTCGCAAGTACCATATGCATCAGCAATGGGAAGTTTAATATTCGCCATGGTATGTACAAGACTAGACATTGTACAAGCAGTGGGAATGGTTAGTCGATACATGGCTAATCTTGGTAGAGAGCATTGGAATACTGTTAAGAGGATCCTGAGATATATCAAAGGTACCTCAGATGTTGCAATATGTTATGAAGGATCAGACATTACTATTAAAGGTTATGTTGATTTAGATTATGCAGGTGATCTTGATAAAAGCAAGTCCACCACAGGTTATGTGTTTACTTTTGCTGGAGGAGCTGTAAGCTAGGTTTCAAAACTGCAATTTATCGTGGCTACATCTACGACGGAAGCAGAATATGTGGCAGCTACATAAGCTAGCAAAGAGGCAATATGGATGCAGATGTTACTCAGAGCGCTTTGCATCTTGCAAAGAATCCGGCATTTCATTCAAGGACAAAACACATACAAGTTCAGTATCACTTTGTTCGTGAGAAGGTGGAAGAAGGCAGTATGGATATTCAGAAAATTCACACTAATGACGACCTAGCAGATATGCTTACGAAGCCAATCAACAGTAACAAGTTTATATGGTGTCGATCTTCTTTTGGCCTAGCAAAAACATAACATTGCAGTAATTGAGTAGAAAGGATGGTGTGAAGACTTAATTGATTCTCAATTCAATCTTCAAGTGGGAGAATGTAATGTCAAAAAGGGCTGCAATTCAATGTCAAAAAGGGTTGCAATTCAATCTTCAAGTGGGAGAATGTAATGTCAAAAAGGACTGCACCTTTTTGAAAAAAAAAGGAGTAGCAACTTTGAAATTAAATTGCAACTTTTTACAAATTGCAGAAAACGCGTTTTCAATTTCCTATAAATAGAGGGCCTCTTGCTCTCATTTACATGATCACATAAAAAATTCAATCCAAAAGAGTAAGAACACAAAGAGAGTTATATACCAAGAAAAAATATTATAGTCTCGAGTGTCCTCTTTAGTGAGTTGTTCCTTTTACGAGAGAGAAGTGTTTATTGTTGTTTTCTCCTTGTATTTGAGAGCAGTGTACTCCCATATTATCATAGTGAAATCCTTCTACCTCGTGGTTTTTCCCCTCTATCTGTTTGAGGGGTTTCCACGTAAAATTCTCGCGTCCAATTATTTTTATTATTTATTATCATATCAAACTTTCTTTGTGGTGCTTCCTCCCCCCAACAAAAACATGTCCAAACTCCATAGGCAAAAAATATGGCACATCATTCATCCATGGTATCACATAATTAGGCAAAAAAGACGGCACATCATTCATCCATGGTATCACATAATTAAACGACCAAATTCAATGCAAAAAAGTAATACTAATAAGTACTACTATTTATAATTAATGTTTACACAGTTTCCTTAGTTATGATTTCGAACAAATGTGAGATTCATGCTTTGAAGATGCATATATATAGTTAGCCACCGATGATTCATGATATTTTTTTGAACAAAATGTTCCCACGGGACTCCTACCCTAATCAAAGACTAAATGCCTCTAGTAACATCAACTACAATCGAGGATTTCACCTTTTAAAGCATCAGTTAGATAAGGCCATCGAACCAGGCCGAATCCGAAATCCTCTGATGCCTTAAGTTCATATTAAGAAAAGAAGAGGCAAATTAACTTCCTAAAGTTTGAAAGTGGAGACAAAAATATATCTATAACTGAAAATAGGTTATTTTTTAAAACTAACATCAAATGGTTAAAAAATGAATACTAGACCAAGAGCCATTTTTGCCTTTTCTCTCACACACAATACAATTTGTTAGCCTTTCTTGCACAGTATATATCATCCATTCAAGTTGCTAAAAAGTAAATAAACTTTTTTCATCAATTACTTTCAAAATATAAATAATATTTTTTAATCTCATAACCTTAAATATAAATTAAAAATTATTGAAATAATTTTTAAATCACACTAAAAAAAAAGAAAGTAGCATAAACAAATTAAAATAAATATGCAGATGGGGAGAAAGTAGTAATGTGGCCACAAGCTTATTATTATTATTATTATTATGGTGTTTTTTGACAACACAAACACATGATGACAAAAACTTTTAAAAAGAAATGATTAGCAATTTGAATATAGACCACACCACACCAGTAGTGAAAAAAAGAACCTCAAGTTGAAATCTGAAGGCGGAGAGAGAGCAAGAGCGAGAGTCGCCAGCCTCTCTCATCATTCCTCCTACACAAAATTCAAAATCCATACTTAAACCCTAGGTTTTTTTCAATCAATTTCCCCCAAAATTGTTGGGGGAATTCAATTTTTTTATTGGGGGAAACAAACCTACAAGCATGAGTAGCAGGAGAGAAGAAGAGAGGAACGAGAAGATAATAAGAGGGCTTCTCAAGCTCCCTCCCAATCGCAAATGCATCAACTGCAATAGCTTGGTTTCTTATTCTATTCATTTCTCTATCTTTTCTTTTAATTTTCAACTTTAGTTTCATTTTTCCTGTTCATCATTTTGTTCTTGTTAAAGAACCTTTAGTTTAGGGAACCTTTAGTTTGTTTGAAAATACAATTGTTAGAATGAGATGGATATGAATAAGGTAAAAATGCAAACTTTTGTATTCCAATGAAAAGGGGATGAGTAAGGTAGGTGGAGCCGTAGAGGAGAGGTATTTGAGAGAACCCCTACTTTGTGTTCAAAGATGAGATTTAAGTAATGAATGAAATAGACGTGGATACGGTAGGATAAGTGTGACATCAAGAGAACCTCTACTTTGTCTTAAAAGGACAACTTTTAATACCAGAATGAACTGTACGTGAATAGGGTAGATACAAGTGTTGAATTAAAAGGACCTTAACTTCTTTATCAAAAAGAGGACCTTAAGTTTCTTGGACCATTAAATTTGTATTAAAAGATGATTTTTTTTATGTATTGGAATGAAATGAACCAGAATAAAGTATAATGTATACGGGGTTCATGTAATCAAGTCAAACCCAACAATTTTTGGGATGAGTTGTATGACTGATATATATTTTTCCCAGTAGAATGTACTTATGCATTAGTGCTGTTTTGCCTCTTACAATTATTCTCATATTGTTTGCTTCATATTTGCGTTTACATAAAGAAATGAGCACGATAACTTAAAACAAGAAACTGGCACAAATTACACCTTAGGTCATTTTTATCTATCTTTAGAGGTTTTGGCACACTCATTAAGAAAACCATTTGATAACAGGAGTTAACACATTCTCTTTCATTCTCACTTCATCCTCTTGATGCCATCAAGGAAACTCACATTAGTTATAAGGGGTATTCGACTCTTATCTCTTTCTTAAATGAGTAATCAATGACTATATGCCTTCTTGAAATAGTAAGAGTGAAATTGAGAATAAATAATACCGCCTTGGTATTCTGAAGTGACAAAAATTTGGAACAAACTTATTGGCTATAGTTACCGGGAAAAGGATCGGAGGAGTGGTTCCTTGAGGTGAACAGTGGAAAGCTAATGTCACCAATCTGTTTATCCTCTGCTCACTATTTTAGTCAATAGTTTTGGCTCTCGTTTTCATTTTGAATCAATCAATCATTGCATCTATTACACGTGCAGGTCCCCAGATGTGTGCACAAACTTTTGGACCTTTGTCTGCATGACATGCAATGAATACGATAAGTGTACCATTTTGCATGCTCTTTACATCTTTAGTTGCATAATGTGTACGGGAACCTGGTTTGAGAGAGGGGGGGGGGGTCTTGCTCCTCTTTATGTCTATACTGTACAATTTCTATACTTTCAACAGAGTCCGTAAATAAAGTAGGAAAGTCACGGGTATTCAAGAGGGTTTCTTCTGCTCGTAATTGTAAAATGCATTGGCACTTCTATGTTCTAACTACAATGAGTAGCTAATTTCAAAATGCATAGGTCAAAATTTTACCTGTTATGCATGCAGCTAAGTAGTTAATTTTAGCTGCTTCAGGAGTCAATCTGTCTGAAATCTATTGGACTAATGTTCTAAAAAATTAGTTTGGCATTTTGTGATAAGAAAATGTCCATCCTTTATCTTATTACTTCATAAAAAAGAAAAGGTCCATCCTTGTATTAATTTTTAACTATCATGTGAGGGTGCAACAGGTTAGTGATGTTCATCTAAATTCGTTGTCTAAGCATTGTCCAAATAAAAACAGTGGTAAAGTAAAATTTTAAGTTCCTCTCGTGTCTGTTTGTGATGTTTTTTCTATTATGTTCGTAAACTTGAAGTCCTGTACATCAGGATGTGAAAGTTAAAATGTTTCATCTTATCATTGCAGTCGTGAGTTCACTCACCGTGTGAAGTCAGTTTCCATGTCTAAGTTTACTTCCCAAGAAGTGGAAGCTCTTCAACAGGGTGGTAATCAGGTGAAAATATTGTACTCTTTACCGATAAAAAAATCAGGTAAAATAATTGCTGGTTCTTCTTCACTTTGAAGTTAAGATTCTCTTGTCCTGTATTTACTTTTTCAGCGGGCCAGAGAGATATATTTAAAAAGTTGGGACTCACAAAGTCAGTGGCTTCCTAATAACAGGTACAAGATTAGCAAGTTACTGCTAGTAGATTATTAGGTTCCTGGTAAATTTACAACCTCAAGATACAAAATCCTAACTTTCTTTTCTCATCAGCAATATTGATAAAGTGAGGGAATTTATAAAGACCATCTATGTTGATAAAAAATATGCTGGGGCGCAGTCCTCTGATAGACCTCCTAGAGATAGCCAGGTACTATATCTGGAGTAATATTTTGTCTATGCAGTACTTTAGACTAGAACATTTCTTGAAACTTCTAGCTATGATTTAGTCATAATATTCAAATCAGCATTGAGTCCAGACTAATGTGTTCAATATCCATTGAGTTGTCAGAACTTGAGAAACCACGACGATGATATGAGGAGAGCAAGTTCTTATCATTCCTATTCTCAAAGTCCACCATATGACTTTCAGTATGAAGAACGGCGTTATGGGAAAAATGCACCAGCACTCTCTAGAAAGCCAGGATCAGATCGGGGACTTTATGAAGGAAAGGTGTCGAGTTTCTTGAGTCCTAGTCGTTTAAGTGATCATATGTATGATGGTAGGTTTGGTAATAGAGGATCTAATTCCGCAGCTTCAGATTACTCGTGTCTAGTGGAGGTGATCCATTCGTGCAGAGTACGAGTCCTAACTTTCAGAGGCATTAAGTCCCTTAAGTGACACCTCGAGGATATTTCATATGAAGATGTACGGCATGCCAAGAAAGATCTGAAAGAATATTACAAGCACAGTCATTTAATTATTACTTATTTACCTATGCTAAACTTCAAATTACTTGGTTATTCATTGGTGGAGCATATTCACTCTGGATTAGGGGTGTTCTTATTAATCGTAATATCCGTTAAGTTATCTTTTCTCCTCTTTCTCGTTGAGTTCCTGGTTAGAGTGTCCTTACTAATGAGAATATGCTGTTAAGGAATTTATTCTTCTCTTTCTGGTTTAGTCCTTACATGTCATAAATGGGCATGATAATATGACTCTCCAAGCTAAACAAGAAGGGCCCCTCATCATCCATGAACAACCAATGAACCTTGGCAAAGCATGTGGGCAGAATGTAGAGAGTTTTATCATTTTTATCTCAACATATTATAATATTGATTTCTAAGTGGAGGTGCCAAAGGTCAAACAAGAAAATAGCCATTTTCATAAAAATAAAAGAAAGAAGGAAATGTGATGGCATGACACTTGACAGTCATCTGCTTGTGAGTTGAAAAGTGACAATCTTACAGAAGCTTTTAGCAAGGTGGGATAGTTAAGACTTACGATACATATCTTTTGGGTTTACTATACTTTTTTTTTTCAAAAGGGGTTTTGTTCTCTATTATGATACACATTGAATATAAATCATTGAGCATGTTAAATTCATGATCGATGAAATGTAATTTGGATGTTATGATCATGCAAGTGGAACTCAGATTTCTTTCTATTTGACTTATAGAAAAAGGCTCCTTGTTCTTTTCACTGCAGATTTCTTGTGAAACCGACATGATGGTATTTGTTAAATCGCAGAATCGCATCTTCTCGAAGTTTTGAATCGCTTGACAACAATTCCTTGTCATTCAAGTCTGTAAATTCGCTGGTTTAGCGGATGTTACTTCGTAAACAAAGCAAACAATAAAGACTCACTCTAGTAAATTGTCAACTTTCCCCACTTTGCCACGATCATTGGGACCCGAAAATCCGGATGGCCCCGATCCGCTCAATGCTCCTCGATTCTGAAAATGCTCCACCTACAATTTCAACGGTCTCATTTGCCGGTGTCATCACCAAATGGCTCCATAGATTTATTTCACCATCTATTTCTACCGGTCCAATTGGTAATTCACATCAACCATCGCCACTCTCCCACCTTCATCTTTGGACTTTTCTCGGAGGTGCCAAACCCGCCTTCACCGCAAGTGCTGATGAAATACCATCATGTGAAGTCACTTCCAAAAATGAAGGATGGGCAACATTTGATATGCAGCGCATGCAGCAACAACAGCATCGAACAATTCACCCCGCACCGACACCGCTTATGGCCATACTTCTTTTGACTTTTTACGAAAAGACACAGAACAATCGGTCCTCGAAGTCATCGATGTGGATCCAGAGAGAAATGATGGATGGGCAACATTTGATGTGCCTCAGCACGTGACACTCCCTGGAAGTAATAACTTTACCTCCAACAAGATTCAATTAAAGGGTGATTCTCAACCGAATTCGGACCCAACTTTCTCTGTCATGCAATGGCCATCACCAACAAAATCTGCTCCTCATGAACCAGCCGTTAGAGACTCCACTGCTTGGGCATTAAATTTATCAATGCCTGCTCTATTTCATGGAGGTGTGCAGAATGTTGAAGCAACTCCAAGTGCAAGAAGTACTGACGTAAGTGTACTCTTATTGAGTTTGGGAAGTGGCATAAGCAATTTATGAGTTGAAAATCATCTCTTTGACAACTTGTGCTTAATTTATTATTATTTTTATGTGAAACCCTTTAATTTATGAGGTCGGATAATATTTACTCATCTTTGGTAGTTGTGGAGTGCCTTTGATGTTTCTAATGACCACTTAGCTCTCAAGAGTTTGCCTAATAGTAAGGAACAAGTTGTAATGAACCATGATATAGTTGATGATCAGTACATGGGCTTAAGAGGAGTAGAGGTAAATTATCTTCCAAGTATGGTTGAAATTTATGAGTTTGTTTCTTCCCTTTGCTTTTAAAGACTTCTATTCGGCAGAATGTAGCAACAGGTCAAAGTCAAAGAGCTGTGCTGGATAGTGGATATCCTATTACTAGTTTTCCATCATATGTCAGTGCCTCGTCCTCTGGATTGTCCACTCTTCCTTTAGCGGTCAGTTAATTTACTCACCTGTGCTTGGCCACTCTTTTAAACATTTAGATATCAGTATGTTGTTTCCTGCTTCTTAGACATAAGGTTCTTATTAACAGACAGGAGTGCATTCACATGCAAATGAGCAGAAGTCCAACAACCCATTTGATCTTCCTTACGATGCTGACATGGAATGCAGCAATATGGTAAATCACATTTTTCGTTATATTGTTTTCTGAAAAATATAGTGTGAGAATTTGACATTTTGTTTTTGGTTATCCGAGTCCATCTACGCCAAGAAAATCTCCCTTGACAAAGACTCCTCCAAGAAAAAAAAGAACTTTTAGGAGTCAATTGCTTCCTTTAAATACTAAAGGAGGCTTCTTATGTTGATCTGCAAATGGTGTATCCGATATTTACACTAGGAATTCAGGCCAAATTTCGTGCCATATTGTAAAGAAAATAGGCCCCTTAGGTGGTCCTAATTCAATCCCAAAGTCTAGCTCTTGAGGTAAGGATTGTCCAAAACATGTAAGGAGACAACAACCCTTATTCAACTAATGTGGGACTCTACACCCCCTTCTTTCGAGCCCGCCTCGATGCCATGTGATGAAGTAGATGTTGAGCCTAAGTCAAGCCCAAAATTAGCTCATGAGAAAACCAATGTAAGACAATAACCCCATACCATCAAGCAACGTGGGAATGTAACACACATGAATGCCTTCTAAAACTTGATTTCCTAAAAAAATGTTGCTTTGCTGCATTCTAATGTGAGAATGATTTATTTCACCGCAGATCGACACGAGCTCATTACAAGCTGCATTGCCAAGTGATGGGATGTCATCTTCCTTTGTTGGTGGTGTGACCGAATCTTGGTTTCTTCGTAACCCAAAGAATAACTTATGTTCCTACTGGATGCATGGTATGTGATGTTTACTTTTTCAAGAAGTCTTATCTTCTGTCAAGCTTTCACCTCTCAAAATATGTCCTCTCTCTGTAGGGACATTATTTGTTTCCTCACAACCACCGGGCAATCAAATATCGTGAGTCATTCTACTTTTTCCATTTTCATTGTAAACAATACGCAAAAATTCTAGTGGAATCTTATTTCATCAGCAATATTAGCTCTCTACTAGACTATAACATAATGCCCGTGTCCTCTATTATGAAGATGTTTGAACATATTTGGCACTTTGACGTGCTTTCCACTTAATTTCTATTTTGTTCTTGTGTGGTTATTTTTCGAGATGATATCTGGTCCGTGGGAATTTTGTGTCTCCACCGTTGAATTGCTTATGATAATACGTCTGAAGCACGATTAACATACAAGAAGTAGATGGGGATTGTTAGATGCCGAGTTAATCTAGTGATACCGTGTCGCCACCAGATTTGTTGTGGTAGATCGTTGTCCGTCACGAATCTAATTGCAGGGACATATATCGTGGTTAAAATGATAATGAATGTCTTAGAGCTGATATTGATTCTGTTAAGAAGAAATCTTTCTTTGTTCCTTCTTTCTGGAGAATTCGAAAGCTTTTTCGAAGTTCGAGGGGAATTAAACAAGGTGTTCCCTTGTATCCTTTAGAATCTCGTGTTGGATTAAGGGACTACATATACTTATGGCTAGGATGATGGAAGGAGAATTTGAGGGGCTTGAGATAGATGGTGATGGAACAGGAAGTACGACTGTATCCTCACTTTATGTAAGGTTTTCTATCTTTTAGGTATACCTCGTATGGTAGGGGTTTGCCCTCTTTTTATGTAATTTATTTCTTTATTAAGAAAAAAAAGAACTTCAGCATCTATCTGAGGCAGTAGTTTGGTTTGAAGCAGTCTCAGGATTACATATACTGAATTGGCTCACACTTGATGGAGGTTTTGAATTATAAGGTTGCACACCTTCAAGGCGGCACTTCTGGAATCGTGGGGATTTTCTCAAGAAGAGTCTATTTATGGAAGGGTAATATGTACGAAATATGGATTAGTAGATAATTTATTGTTCTAAGGTGGGGCAAATTGCCATTTTCAAAATATGGTTGTAGGGTGGAGTAAATCTTATAGAGTGAGTTTGTAGAAGGGGGAATACATATGGGAATAGAAGATTTGAAGATGCACTAGATATAATGTGGGTTAGTGCTACTAGAGTACAATTCTATAGAGGTGTATATTTTGGGGGAACATCCTTGGAGAACACATATCTGCAAGTGTGTATTCTTTATCCACGGCACCAATCACTTGAAGCTGGATGATTGGGGCATCATGTGGGGTTCACTTGAAATGGGATGACTGAGTGATCATGTGAGATACAAATTTTAGGAAGACCATCCCGCATTGGTGTTTTTCCTTTGGACAAAGAGGTGATGAGTTTATATGAGGGAGTGGGGTTGGAATCTCTCACAGAAAATTGTATTACATGGAGTGGGCAGAACTGGTAATAAGACGGAGGTGCTTAAGAAAGCCTGGAAGATTTTGTTGTTGAAACGTGTATATGTGTGTATGTTTTGTGGCTAAGGCTGGGCACCAGACTGGAATGGGACCACCTAACCGGAATGAACCGGTACCGGACTAGAATGGGACGGTTTGACCGGGATGGAGGCTCGGTTCCGTCCCGTCCCACTATATACCGAGATAGAACCGAGATAGATCGGAATGGAACGAGATGGGATAAACAGGACGTCACATATTTGAGTTATTTTGAATTACGAAAATATGAATGTTTTTTATTTTTCTAAGTTTATGAGTTTATAGTATTTAAGTTTTAAAACATCTTGAAGAGTTTGCTTTCTGTGTAGTGCAGTTTTGGATGTATCCATTATCTTTTAAAGATTCTAGTGTTCACTAGATTGTTCCTTGTGCAGGAATGTGCCGACCCATGGGCAAGTTGCTCCTATTGGCGGAAATCCATTTGCATAGGATTGTATTCAACTAGTTGTTGGATCAGCTAGGTCATTGTTTCAACTTTTAGATTCCTATGTATTTCATGTCTTGGCCATGTTTGTATTGTTAAAAAAGAATGAGACAACTAGGCAGAAATTACCAAATTTCAAAGGCTTGTGTTTAGGCAATGCCTTTTCTTGTTGAGGCCTAGAGTGTTTTCTGATACTATTGTTGATGTGATCTGGCTGAAATGTTTTGAGAATGTCCTTGTTGGCTTTTTGGCTGAGATGAGCAGCAAATGACGACGCCTTATTAATTTTCTTGTGTGGCGCCCGCGCCCTCCCTACTTTTACCGATATATACAAACTTATAAACAAGCAGAATGCTCTGAAATTCAAAAAAAAATATCGGGGATGACTATTCACTTGAAGAATTTAGGACATTGGATGGAACTTTAGACAAAAACCACAGGCTAAAAGTGAAGCTTCATTTTAAACATTAGCAAACCAAACTTCAAAATCGTGAATATGAAGCAGCTAAACTTGCATTTTTTTTATTTTTTTTAATGAATTATGTCTTAAATAGCTATCGAAAAGCAAGCACATTAGGTTGTGATACTAGGTGGAACTACAACCATTAGGTTGATTTTCTATTATAATACAATTATATTCCAAGTCAAGCAACTTTTCCTAGGAGTACCCTTTTTTAATTTAGAAAATTGATGTAAATTATTTGTTGTGTAATTTTCTACTTTATTTCTAAAAAAAATAAGATATTAATGTCCGAAAACCGATGGAAAGAATAATAAGAATCAGTATGTGATACAAATAATATATGGTATGATGAAAATAAGAATGTAATAATTAAAATTGGGAGGTTAGAAACAATATATGAACTAATAATGAGAAACTTGTATATATCTATTTGACTATGTTAATGTAATGTAAAATACAATTAAAACTTAAAATAATAAAAACATGATATTATCCAAAAAGTAGTTCAGAATCTTCAACTAGATGTCCCCTATAACCGTTGGTTTTCATTTTTTTTGTCAACCATTTTCTATAGCATCCATTTAATTGCTGAAAGATCGGAGCTTTCTTGATGCAAATTACATATGCTTGGTTTTATTTTTCTTCACATATATATAATAAAATATATCACTATTATCCAATTTTCCTACAATTTCTGCATCACAATAATGGTCTTCTTCTTGCTTATGGGTTTTCTTCTCTCTTTCAAATTGCAACTCTATTGGTAATGTATTGTTTTTTCTATCACTTCTTGTTCGAGTTTTAATTTCAACCAATATATCTAAAAAGGTGACAAAGAAATTTTGACATTTTTAACTCGGATAATGATATTCAATGTTTTGTTGTTTATTCCTCTCCTTCATTTTGATTGTCTAGGACAATTAATAAGAAGCTAAGGTACGCGATTTTTTTATTAGAGTAGCGTGATTTAATGGATAACAACATATTTTCGTTGAAATTTTATTCTAAAAAGAAAAATTCTTGAAAGAGGAAATAACTTTTATGTGTTCCCATCAAAATTTCAATGTGTATTACTTGAATTTTTAAATATTTTTTCAATCTCAGTTTGTATATTACAGTTTTACTATCATATGTGAGTGCGCACGAAAGTATAGTTGATAATATATCTATCTATGTATGTTGATTGAAATTGCAAAACTTGTGATTCTTTCTTTTTTTTTTCATGTTCGCATTCTCCATGTGTGCGCTATTTTAATCAATCATAAAGCATTTAACAACATGCATGATTTATTTTCTTGTCATAAAGAAAATGGTTCGATCTTGGTGATGTAAAAGCAATATTTTTTTAATTCCTTTGGCAAAGAGTAAGATTTATTTCTTGACCTATGATTTAAGTAGGTTGTTTATTCATTTGAGAGATATTAATATAACTTTGCTCCGTTTGCTCTTCTTAGTCGATAAAGTAAAGTGAAATTAACTAGTTTGTTTATTTAGATTGGCAGTGTTAAAATGCTTTATATTCAAAATTTTGTAACATAACTGAAAGCATGCTATATTTTCTTTTCTTTATTAGTTGATGCTTTTGGTACATTGATTATCGCATCATGAAAATGTCTAATTTTATTTATATAAAAGCAAGTGAGAAAATTATAATAGATGAAAATGGTTAAGAATTAAAATCACCATGTGATTTAACTAAATATATTATTTAAAACGATTTATTCTAATAGCATTTAGCTCCAAGCAAAATGTCAACAGTGCATTGAAGTTTATATCGTTACTTATTATGCTCTATCAAAAGATTTAAAGTATATCTCGTGTCTTGCTATTTATTTATTTTTAATGTTCAAACTAACGCACGATTTAGCTTCTTTCTTGATTTATTATCTGTATAAAAATTATGTAAACTAAAACATAGCCGTCATTTTTCATTTTAATCATTTGCAGACAGTTATCCTAACTTTTTTAGTGTACGTATTTTAAGTGGTCATACCTCTTTTATTCTCTTTTTATTAGTAAAATAATTTATATATATATCATCCCAATCATTGTGCTACCTTTAATTGTTACTACTATTGTGCACAGTACTTTTGTTGATTTGCTTAATTCCGTCTTTTTTCTCTATATCAAGACTTACTAAATATGTCATCCAAAAAGTCGCAAGGAGTTGAATTCTCTCTCTCATCTGCAGAGCAGCAAGCTAAGGTTCCCACTCTATTATTTTTTTTAATTAAATTTCTATTCGAGATCATTTACATTCCATTTAGAATCTATTTTTCACGTATATATTATTATATGCCTCATTTTATTATAATTAAGGAGCTAGAATTTGATGTAGAGAGAGAGCCTCACAATCATGTGCGATAAATATTTTATTTGGTGTGTAAAGATTCTCCATGAAATTGAAATATGTCAAAAGGAATTATCTTTAAGTAGTAAGATAAGAATATGATATAGTAATAAAGATAGAAAAAAAAAATATAAAGTGCTTTTGTAGCTTGATGTGTTCAAATGTATAATAATTCATTTCTTTGTGATTCAGATGAATGAGGTTAGAAAATTTATTGGTCCTGCTCTTAACAAATTTCCAGCAATGTGTTCGGATGCATCAATTCTAAGATTTCTGAGAGCACGTAATTGGCATACAAAAAGGTCAGCCAAAATGCTCAAAGAAGCATTAATATGGAGACTAGAAAACAAACCAAACATGATCCGTTGGGTACGTACTTCATAAACTGATGTAAGCTTGTTTGTTTCATATTAATACAAAACAATACAATGAAGATATATAGTTTTATTCATTTATGTCATCATGTTAAATAATAATAATAATAATATATAGTTTTGTGTCAAATTAGGATGATATTGCTCAACAAGCAGAACCTGGAAAAGTTTATAAAGCCAATTACTTTGACAAATATGGAAGGACTGTGCTTGTCATGAAGCCTGGAATACCGGTAGGCAATAATTATCAAAATTTTCTTGTATGAATTGTAATTGTAATGTTTAGTTGATATCTCTCAGAATCCTTACTCAGTAGAGATGCAAATGAGATATCTAGTTTATTGCATGGAGAGTTCCATATTGGATCTAAAATCTGGTCAGGAGCAATTGGTTTGGTTGATCGACTTTGAAGGATGGAACATGTCTAGCATATCAGTAAAGGTGACTAGGGAAACAGCGCGTATTCTGCAAGATTGTTATCCGGAGAGGCTAGGTCTTGCAATTCTTTATAATCCACCAAAAGTTTTTGAGTCCTTCTGGATTGTAAGTCTAATAATATAATTAACTTGATATTAATTTTTTCATATATTGCTGCACATGATCATGAATTATGATGTTTTTTTCTTTGTAGTTGGTAAAACCATTCCTTGAGAAGAGGACATACAAGAAAGTGAAGTTTGTGTATCCAAATGATGTAGATACTCAAAAAGTAATGGAAGATTTGTTTGATATGGACAAGCTTGAATCATGTTTTGGAGGAAAATGCACACAAGGTTTTGATTATGTCACTTACTCTAATCGCATGAGAGAGGGGGATAAGATGATGACTGATTTTGTTATTTCTGGTGATCAATACTTGACTCCAACATTAGACAATGGTTTCGAATTGTCTGAGGATGGTATATCCTCTACTGATGAAACAACATCCAATTTGGAAAGTTCAGATGAGACTGAAGATTCACAGATGAATTATAACCACGTTGATCCAAAACAGATAAAACAAAGCGACTAAACATGACAAGCAATCTCTCCTTTTTTTCTTTACTCTTTTTGTTTACTTACTCTATGTAATTATATCACAACTAATTAACAACTTCATAGATTGATTTCAAACATGTTTAATAAATAGTTGTAATTATAATATAATATTTAATCTCAATTTTCTTTTTATTTTCATCTTCTTTTATTTTTTCTTTCTATGAAACAAAATGTTGGATTAACAAACTATATATAAATGAACAATCATATTATCTAAGGACATTGAGATGATGTAATTTCCCTCCTAAAATATGCAAAACGCATAGTTGAAATATGATTTAAATGTGCTCTAAGTTAATTGAGGTGTGCGGAATACCCTCATCCATTCTTATTAAGAAACTGAAAGAAGCCTCAAAAACAGAAGAAAGGGTGAAAAGAGTTGTAGAAATGGAAACTGCTTCCGAAAGGAAGGGACCAAACAGGAACAAGAGGAGTGGATCCTTATCCTTCTCCTTCCCATTTTTCGGAAGAAGGGTGTGATCCGAACAAAATCGATAAAATGGAAGAAATCCGAGTGCACTGCATAAAATATTCCCCCTAGAGAAACTGTTAATACAAATAAGAGAAATTTTGTTATAGCCATTTCTGTACATTCAATATACTCTACGGATAGAGGAATACATAGAGTTGAACATAGTAAATAAGAAATTGAAAGATTTCGTTGAAATTAGTCGTTGGAAATTTCCCGTGAAAGGACTTACACTTTGCACCTGAAGGAGATTCTCCAGTTAGGTATAGGGCAAAACCTTTCATTTTGGTGGGTTGAAAGAGCCATACAGAACTATAATCTCTTTTTTGAAAGAGCGTAAATTCTTCCTTTTCTTATCCCATTTTCTCACTCTTTCTGTGAGGCATGACGCCTTGGTAGGCTTTGACCCGCTTTTCTTCGCTTACCGGAGAGTGGATTCTTTATTATTGACTTTTCACGGTTGATCGCACCTCACACTTAAAGGAGTCGATCCTTGTGAGGAGGATGACTCTTCTCTTGCTAAAAGTGCTTACTCATGGTCTATCATGCAGTTGAAATGATATCATTCTGTGAGCTTAAATCGCATATTAAAAATAATTTTTTTATAAATAGCATTTCAGAAACACAATTGTTTAATCAATTGCCAACACAAATACCATTTATAAATATGCGATTCATATGTCAGCTTTCACAAATGTTATTTACAAAGTCACGTATATGATTTATAAATAGCTACTATTGTATTTCGTCTATTGAAAGTCAACAAAAAAATTGTTTTAAGGTTTCTTTAGAATATTTATTTGACATAGTTTATTTTCTTAATTCTAATTTCAAATGACGAAAAACATATCTTTTTCTATTGTTTAATTTTTGGAGCAAAACAATTACTAATATTTGCATTCATGTGTATCGCCATCTTGATAACATGAATTAAGAGATGCTTTGTGCATAGATGAACCTTTTCCCTTCTTTCGTACTTTATTATTATTATTATTATTAATAATAATAAGTAGCTAAACTACAAGATGCAGAGTCATATTGTATTTGTCCTGCTATTGGCAAACAAATCTAACGAGTGATGATCATCCTCCATTATTATATCAAATTCCAGTTTTTGCTGTTGGATTTTCATCCCTATTAGCGAGTTCTATGACCAACGCAAAGACCCATTAATCCTTAAACAGTTGATGAGTTTTTGTGGACTATCGGAATTGATCTCTATTTCAATCTTGGTATGCATTTTCTTTTCTTAATTCTCTTTGTTTTATTTATCGATTCTTGTAATTTCAATATGAAAATCTTTTCTGGTTTTTTTCGCATGAATTCTGCATTTGTGTTTGAATTGATTTGTCAAGTTGGGATTTTTATTCTTTGTCTTGGGAATTACAAGAACTAGGTGGGTGGGTACAGTGAAGAAAAATTAGATATTCAGATCCCATTTGTTAGTGGATGAATGAATAGATGTTCAAGTTGGTTTCGTTCACATTTAGGATATGGGTAGTTAATATTCTTTTTTTCTTATTTGGGAGTGAACTGCTTATTCTTCAAGAATAAGTTGTATTTGATTTCTTGAAGAATTTTTCTTAGCAATTGCGGAGATAGTGTTACTTGTTACAATCTACTTTTTGGCATGTAAAACTTACTCCTTAGGTGTTCCTATGGAAAATAATATCGAGACAAAGTTGTTTTTTTTTTTTTTTTTTTTTAACCTCCCCCTAGTTTCCTCTCTTTTACGCTTCCTCAGTTTGGCATGTATGCAAGTTTCATATACGGGATAGGCTATTTGGCTTCTTACTAATCCTTGTTGAACATAGGAATGGAAAGGAATATTCCACAGTATTTAAATTTATGTTTGATTTGTGACCATTCATTGTATTGCTTGACCACTTGTAATTGAAAAACCTTTTTTTTAGCCAAGGGTCTATAAAAAACAATCTCCCTACCCCCACAAAGTTATGGGTACGTAAGACCTACATACATCCTTTCCCTTTCAGACCCTAATTGTGGAATTATGTTGTTGGTTGTAAAGGCTCTCATTGGAACTGAAACTCTATCTTAATCACTTGCTCCCAAAGCCTAAATCTGTATTTTCAACTGCTAGTGAAACTGTTGCTTGACACTGTCTACACCTAAAGTGCCAACGAGTGATTGTCTATTGTCACCAAAATTTCCATATTTTCAACACACAACATTTCAACAGGTATTAGATTCTATAACGAGTTTATTGCAAAGAACCTTATATATGTTGAAATGTTGAACCCTTTGACGTTTAAATTTTGGATCAAAAGACATCCAGCTGCATATTTTCCTCCATTATAGCTTGGTCATCAATTCATTGAGTTTGCATTGTTTTACTTTACCCTACATGTATCATTGATATAAAAGTAGCTGTTATATTCTGAACCAACAAACAGAGACACATGCAACCCAACCAACACCATACAGATTACAGACTACGGTCAGTCGCACGCATGAACACAACTACCTATACATACATATTTAAATCTAAAGACAGAGCAAACACATGCATGACCTCTATACAAACATTAATGATTCCACTAAGTCTGTCCCGTTACAAAAATATAACTGTAAAATCATATGCTAATCTTACATAATAATAAAATATGATGGATAAAATAATAGATTCAACTAAGGCAAAAGCGTCAATGCATCGTCAGCATAAAGCAAAACACCGCCGCAGTTTCCTAATGAAAGAAAGACTGAAAAAGGAACAAATCCAATATCACTTTTTTCTTTTAGTATATATACAATAAATAAAGACTTGCACATTCTGAAATGTCATTGACTACAGTGGCAAGTGCCAAAATAAACAGTCAATCCTATTATAAGTGTTTAAATGATAAAAGTCGTAGTTAAGAACTACGCTAGTAATAATTTAGATATTCACCATAACCCTTTCGACTGTTTGTCTATACATGATTAAACTTGCCAACTTTACATGTTTTTATAAAGGTTATTATACATGATTAAACTTGCCAACTTTACATGTTTTTATAAAGGTTATTATCTAAAGTCATAATTTGGTTAAAATAAATTAAAATTGGGAGGTAGTAGTATTTTTTTAATGTGAAGAATAAGGGAAGGGTAAAGCGGGAAAGTCGGCTAAATTTACAGGTATTTTGTATTTAGATTTAATTGGCCATTGAAAAGTCTGATGTTTTGATTATAAAGTAGTGTGTTTTCCCTGAAATCGAAGAGGCGAGAAGCTTAAAAAAACAAAAAAAAAACCCATCTTTTTTTCTGTCTTGTCTCAATTCCACAACTTTCTTCTCCCTCTCTCTCTCTCTCTTTCTTTGTAGAAATGGCAGATCAGCTCACCGATGATCAGATCTCTGAGTTCAAGGAGGCTTTCAGCCTATTCGACAAGGACGGAGATGGTTAGATTCTAAGCGTTTTCGATTTATTACAACAAGTTTCATTTTTATTTTCCTTTTCCAGATCTGGCTTTATTGACTTCCTGTTTAGTCTCTGTTTTAGATTTTAGATTTGATGGAACAATTATGAAGATTTTGTGGATGTCAAATCTGTGTAAAAGTTCATTGATTTGGTGTGTAGGAATGATATTTCCCTTGAGAAAGAAACCGATTAGAGAAAATGGAAGATACGAGCTTGTTCATTCAAGTTTGAGTGCCATAATTTATTAGTTTAGAAATATTGGAGATTTTTGTTCTTAAGATGTGGAAAAATGCAAATCAGAGGATTATATGCGAAGCAGTCAGTCGGATACATCGAAAAAAAATAGGATTTTGATGCTCAATCTTGGGCCTTATTTGTAACAATGGTGAATCTTTGACCCTGTATTGGTAATTAGTACTCCTATTTGATTACTTTTTTTGGATATGGGCCAAAGTTTCTGTCTTTATAGCTAATGATATCAACTTGCTTTTAATGGTAGTTATAGGTCCTTTGTATTTATTGTAGCCGTGTATGAGTAGATCTCTTACAGATTCTGTATTAGTTTACAAGCATTTAAAATGGTACTTGTGTTTTACTTTAATAAAGCAAAATCCTTGGCCTAGTGGTCAATGACGTGGGTTGAGAATCATGAGTTCTCTCATGTTCAAATTCAAACACTAGGTGATTTTTCCCCGCCTTGGTTGATAGAGTTACTTGGTACCTGATGTTGGTGTGGGAGGTGACACGTATCCCGTGTAATTAATTGAGGTGCGCCAAAGTTGGTTTGGACGCCATGGTTATCAAAAAAAAATTATCTTTCAGAAATAAGATGCTGCGAATAATGGTCTAAATATCTGATTTGACGGACTTCAATGTCTTTTACCCAAAATGACCCAATATACGCTGTTTTATTTTTCCATTTAATTTAATATAATTTTTAAGGGATGCTGGGGATGAAGTGACGGTTTAAATAATATATCAGTTTGAGGAAGAGCTATAGTTTGTGTGTTACATGATGGTGCATTCTTTGGAATTCCAACTGTTACATGTGTTGACTGTCTTTCTTTTTATCAGTTACCACTTCAGAACTGGCTTTGCACATGCAACATTTTGGATCTTGTTTTGCTTGTGTAGCAGAAAGATGCAAATATCTTAAAAGATTCATGTATTTTGTTTGGAATATGTATTATGGCACTATGTTTTTTGATTTAATTATTTATCAGATTGCTTACTGTCGACTTTGTGAGATAGCATAGGAGATGTGTCTTCTAGACTTGGGCATAACATAGAGGCCCTAGGGAAGAACATTGGCTCTAGTTAGTCACCCCCCCCCCCCCACACACACAACCCACATGTGGATGTAATCATCTGAATTATCTGGTATGGTTAACTTTACATTTTGTTTCTTTTGAAAGTATGCATTGGAAAAAGAAATGCAGTCAGAAGCATACGTTGTTTGATCCTTCTTGTTTAGTATGTTGATATTGTTGTTTTGAGTAGGTTGCATTACAACTAAGGAGCTTGGGACTGTGATGAGGTCGTTGGGACAGAACCCAACTGAAGCTGAGCTCCAGGACATGATAAATGAAGTGGATGCTGATGGTAATGGAACCATCGACTTCCCAGAGTTTTTGAACCTCATGGCCAGGAAGATGAAGGATACAGACTCAGAGGAGGAGCTGAAGGAGGCATTCAGAGTGTTTGACAAGGACCAGAATGGGTTCATCTCAGCTGCTGAGCTCCGTCATGTGATGACTAACCTTGGTGAGAAGCTTACTGATGAAGAAGTTGATGAAATGATCAGGGAGGCTGATGTCGATGGCGATGGACAAATTAACTACGACGAGTTTGTTAAGGTCATGATGGCCAAGTGATTTCGCTCTTCTGAAGTTGTTTTTTTCTGTGAAAAAAGACCAAACATTCATCAGACTGGGTCAGCTTTGGGATAATGGTTTCTTTTTACAAATTTATCCGGTTAGGTTGTACCTTTGGATGAATGTAATGCTCTATCATTTGGTGGTTGAATCTCACTTTCTTTCTCTTATTTGGTTGTCTTGTACCTCGGCTGATAAAGTTGTCTGGTTCATAATTTAGGGCTTTGTTGAACTAAGTCTATGGAGACTTGTAACTTTTTATTTATTTATTGTTGACGAATGCAGTTGTAATAGCTTGCATTAATGCAAACTTTTTGAGGCTGGAAATTGTAAGGGTCTCTAGTTTACAAACAAATTGTCAATTGCTTTATTGGTGAGTATTGGGGTGATTTGGCTCAACAGACTTTACGAGAAGTTGTTAGGACTGTAGGTGTCGAATAATTCACTTTTTTACTGCAGAATTTCACTGATAACTGCTGATTGTTAGGGCTCAGGAATAGAGTTGGGAATAAGATGAATATAATTGAAGCAAGAGTGCATATCATTTAACATGGTTTTAGTGGTAAATGTAAGAGTTGTATTTATTTATTTATTTATTGATTGATTTGAATCAAATCTAAGTAGTAGTATTCATTTTAGATTGATTGAAGTACTTGTGAACATGAATAGATCTATTTCAATTCATCATGTAAATAAAGTCTTCGTCGTTGTTCTAGAAAGATCAAAATGATTTGATTGTTCTGGTTAATTTGAAATATACGTAAACAAATTTTGCATATTTATAGTGTTATTAATTAATAGCGATATGTACAAAACTAATTTTGCATATTTATAACAAGCAAAATTAGTGTTCAAAATATTTTTTTTCCTTTTTTTAACGTGTACTAAAGGACGGACACATATGGCCCAAAGACAAGTCATTATTAGTCAAATGTTTTGAAATCTCACAAACTATAATGATACCAAAAATTCACCCCTGCCGGCAGGCTTCCCATAATCCTTCTCTTTTCTTACAAGGAAAAAAAAAACAAGTGAGTAGTAGTAATAAATAATTTTATTACCTAGAAATAATAAAATGGAATACTAATATTTTAATTAAATTTTATACTGGTCAGACGATACCGAGGCAATAAAAGAGAGAGAGAGAGAGAGAGAGTGTGTGTGTTTGTTTAGAGAGAGAAAGTTGGGAAATGGGACAGTTCATCGGAGACTTGGTATTTTCCGAGCAATAAGCTGAGGATCTGAAGCCAATTTCAGTTCAATTTCGAATTTTTCACCGTAATGGAAGGTATCAATCTGTTTCTCCTTTATTTTCTTTGTAAAACCCTATAGATTTGGGCTACTCTTAGACTTTTGACTTTTGACCTTCACTTTCTCGATTTTTCTGAATTTAGCTCATACTGGTTGAGGGATTAACAGTTGATTTTTGAATTGAGGTTTTCCTGAATTTTGTTTTGGTCTATTCTTTGATTTTTAGTGATGTTTGGTGAGCAAAATTTGCTTATGATCTTTGCCTGAATGTTCCAGTTTTTATGCTCAAAGTTTTTAGTTTTTAGTTTTTTGCTTTGTTAAGTTAAATTTAGGCTCTTTTTTCAAATTGGAGGGGCGAAAATTTCTTTTTAGCTGGTAAAAGGAGATGGAAGGAAAATTAATTGGAAAGACCAAATGATGTTGCAGTTCTATCTGGATTTTAGTCTTTGGAGTTGGGATTGGGCCGCCCTGTGTTTAACTAACATCAGGGTGATTTATTGTCTCTGTATATTCGTCTCCCATTTATTTGCATTTGCTGGAAGAATTGTTCTTGTAAGTGCTTCATACTGGGAAGAGAAAGTAATGAAAAGAAGAAACTTTATTTCTCCATTCAAATACCAATAAAAACAACAAAAATCAAAATGATAACAGGGAACTTTTGCGTACAAATTCTTGCATCTATAAATGGAAAGTATGGGTAAATTATTTATCTGTCTTTCAACTGTGAGGAAATGGAAAAAGGTACTAACCCGAAAAAAGTCTTAAGTAGTCCTACTTAGTTAGATGTTTAATGTTGGAGAATTGGAAGCTTGAAGCATTCTTTAGATATATTTCTCCCCCCTTCTTTGCCTAATCACATCAGAAAGCAACAACTGTAAACGTGATATGAGAAGAAGAGAGAAAGCTCTTACTGAATCAGTGTTATCAAAGGTGAAAAGTGGGAGAAATGCCAAATCTGTTGGGGCCTTACAAAACAAAACCCAGGCTGAAAAAAAAGGGGTATAAATCTGCAATTCAACATAATAACTATAATTCAATCAACAATAATATGGACAATAATGAAATTAGCGCCACTCTTTTAGATAGAGCCCATCGGTCATGAGATGCACATAAGCTGGCTTATCTTGTACTTATCCATGTTCCTCCATTTGTCCAATAAATATTCCTATCTCGGCCTCTTAGCTAAAGATCAATTGCACTTCTGCATACATAAATAGTGCACCTTTTTCTCCCCTTTTCTAAGTGTGGGATCTTAGATTCTGAGGACTGTATGAGTAATATGTACTCTTGGAAGATACTATTTCCTTATTAGTCTGGTCCAAAAAGAATGACACATTTCTATATTTGAAAATATATAATTATAAACTAATCATTTTACCCTTAATGAGAAACTTTTATAGTCACATAAATGTCATGGAATGTTTAAGACATAAGTTTCAAAATGTTATGGCATGTTTATGACCATATGATCCAAAAGTCTTCCTTCCTTTTAAACTTAA
Organism: Solanum pinnatisectum; assembly: GCA_035578085.1. NCBI lineage: Eukaryota > Viridiplantae > Streptophyta > Magnoliopsida > Solanales > Solanaceae > Solanum > Solanum pinnatisectum. Next base: position 37,061 of record CM069085.1, on the reverse strand, counting down.
AATCCATGCCGATCAAACTATTGTTACATAAATTGAAAATTTGACTCAGAGTAATAATATTAGTATATTTATTACCAAAGGAAATCTTGGATTCTTAGGTTGTATAGGTGTTGTTGAATTCAGTTAAAAGTGAAAATTTACTGAGTAACATTCATAGTAATGGATTAATTATTGCTATTTACTTGGTTGATTAGTTGTCGGTAAGAGGCTGCATCATGAATCTCCAATGCTACCCTTTAAACCTAACGTCTCATGCCCGGGTTTTGATTAACTAAATTTTCAGGTGCAATAAATTATGTTTCTTAATTTTGAGGATATGGATATTGATTTTTAGAAGTATCTGTTTTGTGGAGAAGAAGAATTTTTGCCGTTGTGAGCATCAAATTAAATATTGTCCTGGATGTTCTTAAGTTTTATGGTCATTTGGTTGCCAAATTTTAGGAGATAGATGACTTGTGAGAATAGCTTTAACATCTTAATAACTTTTATGCATGTTTTATAGTGATTCTTTTATATTAACATTTTAATGACAGTTTTGCATATCGTATAATGACGTTCTACTTACACTCCTCATAAAGTCGATGCACCAGCATCTGTATGTTGGTGTTATTAAGGTAAAATTTTGACTGATACACCTCAGCGAATTGCATCTAGTTTAACTAATACCTTTTGCGGAAACTATCTGATTTTTCAGTTTTTCACTCTTCTTAGCTATAGTACTGAAAGAGTTGGTACAAAGCTATCTGACAAATGATCCCTGCAAGTAGTTTTTGGTGTTTCGAAGAAAGAAATCGTAAATGTTTTGATGGAGCTTCAACTTCAAGTTATTCTCTGAAAACTAAATGTCTACTCTCATTTTTTTTTCTGGAGAAATTGGTCTTTATAAATAATATTGATCAGTTCTTTGGATTTTGTTAGCTCCCTGAACTTATGATTGGAACGTCTTATGTAATGGAGCCAATTTTTTCTTTTGTACCTAATGCAAATTGGTGTACAGGTGTATATCATTTATCATATGCAGTAATTGGTGTAAATTGCAATGCATAAATATTATTATGGGTGCGAAATTTGGAAGGGTAAGCTTATTTCTTTCCATGGATATGAATCAAGTCGTCTGAGATGGACTACAAATCTTCAAATTGGTCAGGGAACCATACGTGTAATGAACCTGAATATTGTTATAAACAAGGATGTTAGACTTCCAACTCCCTTAGACCCGTATAAATAGACCATCATTTTCTTTTCAACATACTGTCCATATCTCCAAAGCAGAAACTAGACCTGAATGCGAATTTGTGAAAATAGAGACGTGTGCACTTGAGTGGGATCTATTCTTTCTTAGTTCTGAACTGGGTGCTGGTTGAGAATTAATTTGCCCAATCTCCTTTTGGAGGTCCATTCTAGCTGAGTTGGCAGAATAGTAGATATAATACAGGTATTAGTGGCTGCAGCAATAACAAAGTGGCTTTTAACATAGTTAGTATGTTTCTTGCAGGAATCATAAAAGGGGTGTTGAGTGTGAGGTATCTTTCTTAGTTGATGAAGAAACTAGTAGCGATAATGTGTCCTAGGCACCACTAACCCATTGATGTTCTGATTTAGATTCTGCTAATGTTTGTTGCATGGCCATGGCCGAAAAAATTCTTATAGTCCAAGGAGTCTCTACTCTATGGCATAATATCCTCCCTAATTTATTTTCTTTGACATGCAAAAAGAATTCATTGGTTTCCCCTTGAGGAGCTTGCTCTTTCTTTTGTAGACTTTGAACTTTCATGTTATGTTCTTGGTGCAGCAATTCCTGGAACACATCTTATGAGTTCATAATCTCCTTTATCTGGCACTACAGGTGTATCTCCAGACCGGGAATCTGTGGAGTCTGGTGCAAAAAAATCCAGTATATCTTCAGGTGGCAGGGTTCATGATCGGAAAGAGTTTCTCCATAGGTTTGTAGATAGTGAAAGCCTGACCGAAAACCTTAAAATGTGGTATGAAGAAACAATAGAAAATTCAACTCATAAGGAACCCTCATTTGATGTCCCTTTTGAGTTGATAGATCTTCAAAAGTTCGATTATGCTTTGGGAGGAGTTCCATTTCAGCAGCTGATTCGTATGCCTAGTGCTGTTTATGCCTCGACTTCTGGTGCTGCGGAAGCAACTGCTTATCTTGCTGTGGAAGATTTTTTACATGCAAGTGTGAAAGGTTTGTGGGAGGCATTTTGGGGTCAGGATGAAACTTTGCCTTTCTATGTTTCTTGTGTCTATAATTCAAACCTGAGATTTTATCAGGCTGAGAAAGCCATTTCGAAAGGGAGGCTAGGAGGTCTTTGTGCCACAGCTGTAATGCTAAAAAACCCAAGGCACCCACAAGGGAAGTGGGATGATATTCTGGAACTTGCTATTCTAAGGTCTGATGTTGGAAACCTTGCTACAGTAGAGAAGGACTGTAAACCTTGTCTCTCAATTTTAGGCGAAGCTTTATTCTTTGCTCTAAGAGTATTGGTTGCAAGAAGTATCAGCAGATCCAATATTCCTCTCAGTTTGAATTCAGTTTTTGTTCTTTTAGTTGACACTCAATATGGTGGAGTCCTAAAAGTTGAAGGAGATATAAGCAAGTTGGAAATGGATTTGAATGATGTATATGGTTGTGCTGCTGAATGGATAAAGAATAATGCTTTAATTACCATTTCTCCCATCGATAGGATCTGGAACAAGCTTGGAAATGCTAATTGGGGGGATATCGGGGCTTTACAGGCACTTTATGCGACCTTCCACTCAATCACACAATATGCTGGAATGTCAAAGAATTCAATTGAAGATTTGGCTGCAGACCACAGTGCTCGGCTTCAAGCAAGAAGAATTGAAAGACAATTGGGGGATAGCTGGGTGAATGGAAATGGTTTGTTTCGCTACCAGCAGCGTAGTGCTTCACCTGAAATTGTTGAAGTACATGAAGAGTCCTTCAGGTTAGAACCTGACAAGTCCATGAAGCTGGAAATCGGTTCTGTTGTGCTGATAGAAGATTCAAACTGGAAGAAGGATTATCAGATAAATGAAGTCCTAACAGATGGAGAAATTCCGTATTATATTGCATCTTCTGTCGAAGATCCTGGTACGACTTCATTTTTATATGTTGGTTCACATCCTTCTCTGCTGGAACCAGCGTGGGAAGATATGAAGCTGTGGTATCAAGTTCAGAGGCAGACAAAGGTATTGGGAGTTATGAAGCAAAAGGAGTTGTCTAGCAAGTATCTACCTCGGTTGGATGCATCTGGGCGGATAATTCACCCTGGCCAATGCAGGAGACCAAGCTCGGGTGGTAACTGTGATCGTCAATGGTGTGGAACTCCAGTTTTAGTGACTAGTCCAGTGGGCAGAACAGTTGCTGATTTGGTGAGACTTGGCCAATTTGGTAGTGATGAGGCTATTAGATGTTGCCATGACTGCTTATCTGCCCTTTCTGCTGCTGCCTCAGCTGGCATTCGGCACGGCGATATCAGGCCTGAGAATGTTATTTTTGTTAATTCTGGTGTGAGGCAGCCTTATTTCGTTCTCATTGGTTGGGGACATGCTATTTTAGAAGAGAGGGATCGTCCTGCAATGAATTTACATTTCTCCTCTACCTATGCCCTTCAAGAAGGGAAACTGTGCTCAGCCTCTGATGCAGAGAGTCTGGTGTACATGCTTTACTTCTCTTCTGGTAGTAACATGCCTAATTTGGATTCGGTTGAAGGGGCACTGCAGTGGAGAGAAACCTCTTGGTCAAAAAGGTTGATCCAACAGAGGCTAGGAGATATTTCTGCTGTCTTGAAAGCATTCGCAGATTATGTTGACAGCCTCTGTGGAACGCCATATCCTATGAATTTTGATATCTGGCTCACAAGGTTAAAGAGACATATTCCCGAGGAAGATCATGGAAAGCAGATTGATACCTCGAGTTAGAGATTTTGTTTTCAGCTATGAAAGCCTTGCAGCACGAATACTTTGTGGCTCTTGGCAGTCTTTCAAGATCTCCATGAGTATAGAAAGATGGATCCCTTCAATTAGTAGGTCCTCAATGCTGTGCAGGAATTCACGTAGGTGTCTACCAACTTGAACAGTAAATCAACCTGTGCTTCCTGCATCTTTCAGAAACTTGAAGTTTAACAGTTAATGGTCCCTGGAGCATGCGGTGCTCATTAGCTATCCAGCTTTTGCATTTGTGAACAGTTACAGAGGTGTTTTTCTTTTTTTTCTTGTGTCAAATGTGATTATTTGTTGTAAAGACAGGAACTCGTTGAGATTTCCCTGAGTGAGATATGTGTGATGTTTACTTTACAGACTTTTAGGAGTAGGACACTGTTCAGTATATTATTCCTACATCTGTACATGGAATATCAATTTCTGTGCTTCATGAATATTCCTGGTGTAGTTGAATTATGTTGCTTACCAAGTAATTTCTTCGATATCGTTTGGATGTTCGTTTAGCTCAATGCATTCAACAAGAAGTTAAATAGTTTTTCAACCACAAAATCAGTAAAACTTTATTTCATGATCATTCTTTCCATTTAACAGTTAACTTATCTGAAATCTCAAACCATTTCATAATTAGAAAAATACTATCTTAAAACTACCTTGTTTTGCTTTTATCTCAATTTGCTCATCATCACTTCCATGATGACACATTAAACATAAAAATAAAATAAAATAAATATTCTACTTGTTTAAATTGAAACATCAAACTCACACCCGTAATATTACAACATTATAGAAGCTTTAGCTTTAATGACCCAACCCAACCCTCAGGAGGCACCCTAATCGAAAGCTATGATATCGCATTTCAAGAAGAGTAAAAAAATTGTAAGTGGCGTTAGTTATTGTGAAGCTCAAACCTGTAGGATGCATGTGGCAAACAATATCTTAATAAATTCCAATCATTAATACCTTTGTACGTTTTCAAAAAATAATCACAAGAATGAACAACTTTATTCCTTGATAATGGTAAGTTTTGAAAGAAACTAAAACTCTATGTTTAGCATCATTTCTTGTATCTCTCTGTTTCTCGTAATATATGGTAGGTATGAAAGTGGGTATGAAGTATAATCCAACCGAGAAGGGGAGACCGTATTGACCAAAGATTACTACAAGAAAATTAACAACAAAAATCAGATTCATCGTTTTAAAAGGCAAACTAATACTCTGGATTTTCAAACTTGGGAGTTGTAAAGCTTACAGTTCAGAATTACAAGATACTATAAAAAACCGCTTTCATCATCAACATTGATCATCATAGTGGTGGCAAAATCCCGTTAACAACCAATCTTATCTGAACCCTTAATCGGCATCCATCTCCTCAAGTGCAGCTTTAGCTGCAGCCTTTGCTTCCTCCAAAAAATTATCAGGAACCTACAAACAAGAACATCAGTATTTTAGAGTAACATTTGATACTAACTCCTTGGTGTCAGTCAAACTACCCTTAAAAAAATGAAAGAATAAAAGGGAATAGGTGACTTTATAGACGGAAAATTTAACTTAGAAGGATACTGATTTACCTTCTGATGTTGGCGGTTAGACTCATCACATACCCAGCTCATTTCAAGTTCAAATGCCTTGTCCTTTGCCTCATCATGTACTCCATAAATTCTGCTTGCAAACAAAACATGTTGTCAAAACACTGAAGGAGAAAGTATTTTACCACTAAGCATTGAACCAAAAAAATTTGTAGAGTTAAATTCTAGTAGTTGATGGAATCAGCGAAAACCCTATAGGATGGTCAACCCATCTCCAAGAATGACTCTCGTATGGACTACAGTTCTTCAAACGAAGTTTATTATATAGACATTGGTCAACTTGAGGAAACATGCAGAAAGCATAAATTGACGCCTTAATCTTTTGAAAATATAAACCACAGATACCAGAAATAAAAACATGTCTTCCAGACTACGAGATGGAATACAAATACGATTTCAGGCAGAACTAAGATTATTCTACATAGATCACAATGACACATTTTCAAATCAAAGCTAAAGTGGTGGAACCACAGGGGAATATGTACAGTAATCGAAGATCAAAGAGCAACAAACATGCTTAAGCTAACTTGATTTGGAGGTAGTTCTCAGTTTCAAAAGACATAAATAATCATCTGTTGACAATCAGATCAAGTTGATAAATACAATAATGTTGCAAATGATAAAGTTCAATTGGAACAATTACTTACATTTTAGCTACCTCAATAATCCCTTGTCGACAGGTCATTTCAGATAACTTTAACTTCTCAATTTCTCTGCATATCACATAAGTATTATGTCACATAGCATAAAGAAAATTTAGTGCAAAGGAAGCCAAAAGGATAACAAATTAAAATGCTAGATTACATATAAGGGAACACTTGGTTGGATGACCTTATCACCATTTTTACTTCTCGACTCGGACTGCATAATGAACTACTCCCTATGTCCTGGGTTATTACACATATGCCTATACCACTAGATCATCCCCGTAGGACTGATTAAATGCATGTCTTTTATGCAGAGTAGACAAGTGCTGTGTGAAAGCTTACGGCATCAATCAAAAGATGTTGGAGGTAAATCACTATCTCGAACTTTCATGCCAAAGAGAAGAATGTAAGACAATCGGCTTGCCCTTGCTGTAGCAGTTGATAATTCAATCCACACAATTTGTTTGTAGAAGTCAAATCTCAATCAAGATCCAAATAAGCTAACTAATGGTGTAATTCACACTTACTGATACACTTGAATAGTTTGGATATGTGCTGTCAATTGTCATTGACAATAATATGCTGGATTTCTATCTTTGAAAACCGCAGACCTATTGGCAAAGTTGGAGAATAAAAACCCAACCACCACACCATGCAGGATTGTAGGAAAAACATATCAATGTACTAAAGAGTTTTGTGTTGAAGTGTAGGAATATCATTCTACATTACCTACTATATGAATGTGATTTACAGTTCTTGAGTTATTAGTAATTTAATTTTGAGAATTAACAGTCAACACAAATTTCATCAGTCATCACAAGAAATATATGAAGATTTGAATCTGGAAGTTCAGATGTCGAGAACAGAACTACACACTTACGTTTTAGCAGCTTGCCTTCCCTTTCCAATAGCAGCACCGAAGTACCTCTACAACATATGCAAAGTATATTCACATATTAAATAAATAAAATGTAATAGGACCAGATCATAGCAAGGAAATAAAACATAAAGTCATTTTTATTTTTGGGGATAACTGATAAGTAGAAAATAAATCATAAATTGTTATCGGAATTTAAGAGTAGAGTCCAGTGGAACAAATATCTCTTGTAATTGAGAAAACGATTCAACTCACATAGGAGACACCAGAAGGCTCAACCAGGTATAGTTGAGGTCCATCTCTATCATACCCTCCAAGAATCACCCCACATCCAAAAGGCCTGTACAAAGTACACCAAAAGTTTCATATATATGCAAAAAAAGAGAAAGTACTAAAAAAGAAATTTCTTTGATAAGTTTTACAAATAAAATAATCGTCAATATACAAACGGCTGTACATATTCCTACAAACCTGAGCCACCAATACAGTGTGCATAAATGCACATAACTAGCAACACGCTCTGCAAGTTCTTTCACTGGAATTGGCTCACCATATACACTGCAAATTGCAGAACCACCAACAAGAGACAGAAAATTAGGGGTGACCACCAAGAAGAAACAAGCTCACTAGAAAAAAAGGTATTTTTCAGCACTATACAATATTTTATGTTGAGACATAAAGAACCTTTTACACAAAAAACACATTGCAGAGCATCCCATAAAAGCCAAGAGCACTTTGTGAGGAGGGATAATGTTATACAGTGAGTTAGAGCCTGTTTGGATTGACTTAGTATTGTAACTGGGAATTGAAAATCTCCAGATGTTACTCCTAACTACAAAAAGCTAGCCCAAGAAGTGACCCTACTATTCAAAGCCATCACACAATGCACAGACATTTCGTTAGGTTTTTATTCTATTTGACGCTTATTGGATGTTACTCTATGTAATTAGCACTATTGAGATACCATAGACACATCAAATACTTTCATTTGTAATTCTATTATATGCATATAGTGATTCAACAACATAATTGATGATTCCATTCATTGATTGAAGTTATGAGCGGCAAATAAACTTAGTTTCTTTAGATTTTGTACATGATCATCATTAAGTTATTTCACAATGAATAAGTATGCCCATGAATGTTATATGTAGGAGAACCAGAGGGCAAAACAAAATTCACACACAGAGATGTAAGTACATATATTTATATTGTTTACAGACACGGTGGCTTTAAGCAAACCTTTCAAAGCTGGTTGCTTCAGACTTGGCTCGGGCAACAATCTGCCTCCCATCTGCAGCCAAACCTGCAACAGCCTGTATATAAAGAATAAAGCAGTATGGAGAAAGTGAATCACCATTCAAGAATGACGGAATGTGGCTACCGCTTCCACCAACACATGTGCTAGGTAACTTTATTTATCAACGCTGTCTACGAAGGCATTGAGAGATGGAAAGAAATCACCTAGCATTTTTTGCCTCAACTAGGATATGAACCTAATTTTGACTATGATTTATGTACCTCAATCCAGAAAGGTTTTTTAGGAATTAAAAAACTCATCATAAGGAAGACAAATAAAGACAAGCCCTAAAGATGTCACTTCACCCTGTATATAAAGAATAAAGCAGTTACTAGTTTGAGAAACAAAAATAATCCCTTCTCAAAAAAAAAGAATAAAGCAGTATGGAGAAAGTGAATCACCATTCAAGAATGACGGAATGTGGCTACCACTTCCACCAACACATGTGCTAGGTAACTTTATTTATCAACGGTATCTACGAAGGCATTGAGAGATGGAAAGAAATCACCAAGCATTTTTTGCCTCAACTAGGATATGAACCTAATTTTGACTATGATTTATGTACCTCAATCCAGAAAGTTTTTTTAGGAATTAAAAAACTCATCATAAGGAAGACAAATAAAGACAAGCCCTAAAGATGTCACTTCACCCCACCTACCCACCCCCCACCCACCCAAAAAAGAAGAAGTATTACCAAAACTAAAAGTATCTAGATGCTAATCAGAAGCACCATAAACAAACACAATGATAGACTATACAGAGGAGCAATACTTAGAGCCTCGAGGAACCACATGATTCTCCTGCCTCTAATCATTGCTCAATTATACCACATCTCTGCCATTCTTGTTTATGTATATGAGAGATGGCAAAGATCCTCTAGGAAAAATACCAAACTTCTATAACCTCAAGGATAAAAGAGCCAGCTTTTATACAAAGATCACACAAGTCTATCACTCCATCTAAAGACATGCAACAGCTACCACTGAAAACCTAAGTAATTACAAAAACTTAGTGATAATTTCTGTAGACATGCAACAGCTAAACAAGTCTGCTACTCCATCTAAGAATCACAATTTTGATAAATTCTGTCAATAGTGCCATTTCTAGACAACATGTGAAGCAATTGATTTTCCATAAAAACTGAAGCAATTTTACTTTGTGATTTACTTTCAAATATGGGTAAGAATTGAAAAGGAGAACAAACTGACCCCTTCTAAAGTTTTTCCATTTATTTACCTCTCAACATCTCCTAAAAGTTCTCTAGTTTATCATAGTGTATTTTGACTTTATTTGCAATTCCATACTGCTTCTGTGACCTTAGTTACTTTAAAGCTCTGAATTTCCTCTTCTTTTTCTTCTCTGAACTTTCTTATGTTGAAGTTTCAATGCAAGCACCTCAATATGCACATCATTAAAAATTACTTTTATAAACTCAGTTACTTTAAAGCTCCAAACTTTCTTATGATGAGGCTTGGAGTTTACTTATATGAACCTTCCCTGCTGAGAAGGGAGATTACAGAACTTGATAATAAAGAAAGCTTTCTCAAACTTCGATTCCCAAGAAGATACAGATATAAAGCCCACAACTTTTCAGTTTGATATTTGAGATAACTAAATCAGAACTATTTGCCAACCCAAAATAATGCTCCTCTAATTTAATTATTCAAAATAACTCCTATCAGATGATACTAGAACCTAGAAACTGAGCTGGCACTAAAATCAGGAGTCAATCAACTTTGCCTCAATCCAAACTAATTAGACTCCCCCATATGAATACTATGTATTTAACTGCCACTATGAACTAATCCAAAGCTCAGATAAAGTTGAAAAGCTATGGTAGGCAAAACATTAATGATAGTATGATACATCCTCTAAACACTGAACGGAAACATACCATGCCAGAATGGCGATGAACAGAATGAATTCGACGATTTGATCCCGGCAACATCATTTTGGAGGCTATTAGCTTCTCCACTCCCTATAATCCAATTCTCAAATCCATATCAAAAAACCCTAACTTTAATACAGAAAAAAGAAACAGATAAATTCCAATCGACAAAAAGGTAATAGGATCAAACCAAGACGATTCCATCCTTGCATTTGATTCCAACAACAGTACCACTGTTATCGACTGCTTTTCCGGCGTATTCGATCTGAAATACTCTGCCATCCGGCGAGAATGTCGTCACCGATAAATCATATCCGGTTCCTATGCTACTCATATTTGCTTTTCTTCTTCTCTACTACAGCTTCAGTTGAGCTCAAAGTTTTGTGCTTTGCAGCACTCTCAATATACAAAGGAGTTTTCTTTGTTCTCAAGACACACACTAGCCACTAGTCTAGACTCAAAAACAAAGACGCAAAACTTTGTTTTCGATTAATTTTAACCTTGATCAAAAAAGCAAAATGACGCAATAATGATCAAATTATTAACAAGGAATATAATTTGATTATTTTTATTTTTAATTAGATTGTATTTTGAGTTCCCGTCAAATAAGTAACTCTATTTTTTTTCTCGAATTTCACATCACAACTATTCATTACTATTATTTTTCCTATTTGAACTATCATCATCTATGTATTAAAACACGTCTCAGGATTGACTTGGTCAACTATCTTTTTTCCTGCTTGAACTATAAACGTCTATGTTTTTATTTAAACAATAATGAAACAGTCTATAAATGGAATGTGAAACTCGCGACAAAGTGATAATTTGGACGTGAACATTATCTTTTGTTCTTTGGGTCAACTTAACTACTTAAACAAGTCAATTCATGTACAAAACTCTAGTGATATATCAACAATTCATTACATCAAATAAATGACATTTGATCATTAATTTTTTTTTAATGTTATTATTGTTTTTGGTTTTTCGATTATTGGTATATTCTAATTTTTATGTTTCAAACCACAACTTACTCTTTAGAAGTTGGTAGTTTTTTTTTTTCTTTCTTTTTGAAGCATAGTTTCACACCAAAAGGTCTGTGTCAATTGTGAGGTTAGCTTCATCTTTGCAACATCTCCTGCTGAAAGGATTCTGTACATTTGCAACATCTCCTGATGAAAGCAATAGTAACCATTTCATTATAGTTCACTAATGGCTGTGCTGGTGATGAGGCTGAATTTTCGCAGTTTGCAGAAGAAACAGGTAACAATTTTCTGTCTGTAAATTGTATAAACGATTTAAGAGCTTCTCTAAAACAACATACCAAGTGCAATCCCACAATTTAAGAGCTTCTGTTACCTGTCGAATGTCTCTGATTTCACTACTCTTGTTCATGGTCATCTAATATAAGAGTGCTTTGTTTTTTGGAAAATTTATCATGGAATTAGCATATGCTACAGTTGCAGCTTCAGCTGCAAATCTCTCAATTAGTTTGATGTGTATATAGTTTATTTACGGGTAGATCATTATGTTCGTTCTTTTTGTACAAAAGAGCTAAAAGAGAACTTGCAAGGGTGTGGGAAGCGCGGAAGATGTTTTGTCAAGTGCCTGTTGGCCCTCTGAATCTCAACTCGTCAAAGAAGAAAACCTTCATCAATTGAAGAATGCCTAATAAATGAGACCAGTGAAGACGATAACTTTTAATGACGTACTCACAAGAAATTCATTCTAGATTATCAAGATAATACAAGGGAGTGTCCTCTATGCAGGAAACTGTGTTCTTGAATACACTATATAACTTACAACAATGAACATGCACCTCTACGTGAAAACAAAACAACCGAGATTCTGTTTCTCGTGAAAAGGAAATTAGTAGGTAAGTTGTGGTTCAAACTCTGCAAAATCAACTGAACCTGACTCAATAGGTTTCATGAGATACGCAGCCAATAACTCAGAAGCCAAAGCTGCAATCAGAGGGATCTTTTTAAAATTCTTCACCAGTGGAATCTCATCACTCTCACTAACAGCAATTAGTTTGGTGTTAATATCCACCATCCTGTCCAACTTCCTCTTGAATTCTGGGTTCTCAACATCAAGGACAGCAGGGAAAATCCTTGCAGTTGTGCGGTTTGTCTGCACAAGATAAGATTTTTAGAAAGGTTAGTGAATATGATCAAGCAAATATATTTATGTCAGGAACCAATAGTTTAACAATTTACAAGGTACCAACAGCAGGTACTACTTAACGTGGACAAGGTACATATACAAATGTGCGGATAATTCGTGTCAGTAACACCCAAAAAGTGTCTCTCTCCCCACAGGTGAACAGGGTATTCAAAAAGATTTGTAAGAACATATGTTCATTAAGACAACCTCACACTTATGACACATAACCTTGTAAGCAATATAGAACTTAAGATGCTAGGCAGGCTAATGAAAACGGAAATCTCGTTCAATTTTGTTATAATGAAATGCGATTGAAATCGAATTGCAGTATCTATGGCATGCTAATCAAGCAACGGTAAAGGAAGAGTAAGATACAGCCAATTGATAACCTCAATGATGACATGCATGTCAAATTCTTTGGTGTTAAGCCCAATGCCTTCGTAAAAATCTGTTCTTTGGCAATCATTCAAGTACATTGTGACATAAACCTGCATTTTGGTAAGCACAAGTAAGATTATTATCAAAACTATGTAGAAGGCAATGTAAAAAGCCTTTTCAAGTTGGCTTATCATAATGAAAGGATACTTCAAATGCAGGTGGTTAATTACCGAAAGGCAGAAGAAGCGAGACCACAGCTTTGCCTTCCAGTCATTGAGAAACTGAGGCTGTGCTTTCATCAAAGCAGAGAAGAAATCACCATGGCGGTTCTCATCTTGGCACCAGTTCTCGAAGTATTTGAAAATCGGATAACATATGAACTCGGGATTGGTCTTGAGATGCCTGTATATGGTAATGTACCTCCAGTACCCAATTTTCTCAGACAAGTAAGTTGCATAGAAGATGAACTTTGGTTTGAAGAAAGTGTATTTTCTTGCTTTGGTCAAGAACCCCAAGTCCAACGCCAAATTGAAGTCAGATAAACCCTTGTTCAAAAACCTGCAAAATTCCAACCAGCCAAACCTTCTCAATACTCGTAAAGTCTAAGTGATTTTCCCTTAGGGAAATGCATGTCTGATCAAGCATGCCCAAAGAGAGTAAAATATGAGCTTACCCGGCGTGGCGAGCTTCATCCCTAGACATGAGGGAGAAAATCTCTGCAACAACAGGATTAGTTTTCTGCAGACATAATTCAAACGTTAGTTGGTGGTAGTAACAAAAGTGTAACTATTCAACATTCAAAAATTTATCGAACTATCCACCTTTCTAAACTTTTATGACCATGATTTAAGTCTCGATTGTGAATATTTAACACAACACTATAGAAGTAAACTTTGTCATTAGAGTAAAAAGCACAAACATTTTGTTCCTTTTTCTTTATCACTTCTACGTTTCAATTTGTTTGTCTGGTTTTTTCACTTAAATTTTTTGAATCTCGTGGTCTTAAACTAAACATACCTAGGAAGACACATTTTTTAAAAAGGGACTAAAAATGGCTCACAGCAATATAATCAAACTATAACTTATAAGTGGCTGCACAGCACTATAATCTACAAATTAGAAAAAGATTCAAACTTACTTCAGTAGAAGCCAAATATAACCTAGACAAGCTTAGCTCAAATAAACAAAATTACTACTATCAGATTTTCACAAAAGGTAAAACAGAAAAACTATAACAAGCTGGATAATAAAATTCTAATAGCACACTCACTAAGCTAATTCATCAGATAGCTTAATTAATTATGCTAATTTCAGAATAAAAAATTCTCAATAAATACATACCTTGAGCCTCCTTCCAAGTTCCTTGTAGAGAAGAAAACCAGAGAACTCAGCAGTGCAAGACCTCTCCAAGAATTCAACAAAGATTTGCCTTAGAGGTCCCTGAATTTTATCAGCAGCTTCTTTAAACTCCTTGTTCCTAACAAAATGAGTCTGGTTGTAATCAGTTTTGAATTCCTGCAAAAGGGCTTCAAACTCAGCCTCATTCAGGTTCTTGTTGATCTCAGTGTTGAAAAGGGTCTCCATTTCATCAAAATCAGTAGTGTAAAATCTTGGTGTCAAAAGGGACTCTTTGATTCCTTGCTTCTGAGGTTTCTTGGAAGGTTTTGAAGTTGGTGGGGTGGTGGCGGCGGCTGACATTCTAACTGTGAACGGCAGTCTGCGGCTGCTCAGCCGTGCAGTGGTGGTGTCAATGGTGTTGAATTTGGTTATGGGTTTTACTAAAGCCATTTCTGCTGCCATTTTTTTCAAGAACTTCAGCAGAAAGATTGGTTCTTTGAAGCTACGGGGAATTGGGATATGAAGGGTGGAGAAGGGATATATGAATTTTAGATGACAGTGATGGAATCTAATCTCATCCAATGAAATCTTGTGGATTAAGTGGGTTTCTGACACGTGGCATGTTATGATGGGTCAGCTTGATTACATGGTAGCTTTGTAAAACTTGTATCTTTGTGTCATTTGGGAAGTAGTAGTAATTGTGGTCTATGTTTCTCCATGTAGATTTCTCAAGATATCAACCTAGTATTAATGGTTGAAATTCTTTGTTTTAGTTTAAAATGTATATGAGTTTCTTTCATGTGGTCTATTTGATTGGTTAATATTCACGGGTTCGACAAAATTCAATAGCTACACTATAATTAGTAAAATTCAAAATCGTAACCCTCTATAATTAGTAAAATTCAAAATCGTAACCCAGCCTCCGCTCTGAGTCCTTTGTTAGGTTATTTGAGAGAGAGAGAGAGAGACTATTTTCTTTGCAAATTGGTGAGAGACTAACAATTTTTAGTTTTTCTGTCATCACTTGTATCAACTTTCCACCCTTAGTTATTGTTTGTTCTTATCTTGCTTTGGTTCCATAGCTAAACTAGTCCACATGGATCAAATTTTATACCAAAAACAAAAGGGAGAAGAATACTCAGTAGTCAATTGTAAATTCCTTTGGTATTTATCATGAGACCAATTCAAAAAAGAAAATTAAACAAACCATACCAATAGAAAACAAATCAGGGATAAGAAGCTCCAAAATCAAATTTACAGAAAACAATCTATCTATTTGTTTCTCCTATAAATTTTCTATCACCCAGAAGCTTCACATGATACACAAACTATGCACACTGACTTTGTAAGAGAATGAAAAAAAGACTTGGATGGAATTGGACAAAAGGATGAACAAAGAAAGGAGCTACTCATCAATCTATCTACAATTTTGAACAACAGGATCTGCTCTCATCTCAAGCAAGACCCTGCATTATTTCAAACACAATTTTTCCATATGTTGCTGATCTTGTACGTGATAATTTGAAAAGCCGTGAATCTTGGTCAAGCGTTCCCATGCTGCCACAAGGTAAACACAAAAGACTCAAAGGAGAGGTCCTTATAATGTGTATGCTATACCTGAAACAAAATTGGTAATGTCATTTTGATTAAACAACAAAAGATCCAGCAGTCTCTGCTGACAACTTTTACTGTTGAAGAACCTAAAACTTTATCACAAAAGAGGAAATGATAGCACAATAATGCCATTAAACTTTAAAAAACTAAAGGAGCTGAGGCAAAAGACCATTTAATGAAAAATTCCCACAATGTACTAAAACACATTATTCTTCCAACATGTTCAAACACATTACAGTATAGTAGTATGCGGCTATGCACAGTATCCAAGGGGGCAAGAGGACTGCTCTCTCTCTCTCGTCTCCCGTGCATATGTAAACAGATGGATATAAACCTCATTGTTCATATTAAAGAAACCAGGAAATTGGGCTCAGTCCATTTTTGTTTGTTAAGTTTCAGAAGAAGGAATAACTTTGTCTAATCGGATCTTGATCAGCCAACAAAACCACTTATTGGATAATACCAGAGAACCGCTAATAGGTTTGAAATTGCACTTCCCTTACCATTCCTGAACCTTCTGGTTGAGCATGCATCTTGAAGTATAACATCAATGAAGCCAAACGCTCTTATGGAATCAGGGGAAATTTTAATCCCCTTGAAAACTGTACCACACAGGGTTATTTTTTGTGCATATGTAGAAATTTTTGAATCCCCTTGACATAAGAGAAGTACAAGTTCAAGTTCCAAGAGCGGCATTTTTTTTTTTTAATCATTTATCAGATTTCTTGGCTCCGCCACTGCCTGGTATGTGTGTCTAATTCATAGTGTGGTTCGTGTTATCAACCACATTCAAGAAAGTAACAAACTAACAATGTATATGGTCCTAGTATTACGGTGCATAAAACTAGAGAACTGACAGACTTAAAGAAAATAAGCAGTGAAAGAAAATGAAAATTGATACCTTTGGGCTACGATCATTTATTGGTGTCATATACAGAGCCGAGCTACTTACTTCTTCCGAGTTCTCTTCTACATTAGATGCACTTCCTAGAGTGGAGCTCTTTACACTTTCTTTTTCTTGTTCAAGTGAAAACCAAAAAGGTTCATAATCAGTTCTCCCACCTTCATCCTTGTTTTTGAATTTTTTCTCCATGCTGTCGCCATTCATATTCTGCGAAATTTCTGCAAGTGCAGTTCCTTTATCTTCTGCAAAGTTATCTCCCACCTCAATATCAATTGTCTCCTTTAAGCTGGTGATGCTCCGCATATGCTCACCGGAATCAGAATAAGCATCTCTGGTCCATTCCCTGCTTTTTAAAGTATCATCTATCTCCTCATATTCCAAATTCCGCAAAATTTCAGGAAGTGAAAGTCCACTATCCTCTGGAAACATTGTTCCCATCTCAATATCTATCTTCTCTTTTGAACTATTGATATTTCCCACAAAGTTAGAAGTTGCTGGCTCAACCATTACAATGTCATTTTCTTTAAAAACTGCTCGAAAATTATTTAAGGAAAGTGGGATCTTGGAAAAGAAAACTTCTCTGATATTTTCAATCGTCCCCCTATTATAGGGATTCTCCTTCTTATCATATCGATACCTAAAGTTCTCGTAAGTAGTCTGCAAGAAACAACAAAAATGGGAAACAGAAAAAAAATATGGTTATGTAAGAATATGAAGCAACACATCAGAGTTAAATTTCAAGCAGGTAAATATAGAGAACTGTAAGCGAACATTTAATCATAGGTGCATATCTTAATGCATCTATATAGGTGGGCAAGGGGAGTGGGGGCAGAGGAATCAAAACTAGGAGAAATGAGATTCGAACTTCAGATGATGCAGGCCATAATGGATCTTAATTGACTTTTCAGAATAATATGGCCAGCAAGGCAGAAGGAACATTAGCAATGAACCTCATGAGTGAAGTTCAAAAATTAGTCCACGGAACAACTCAATATATGCAGTATGTTATACAAATCACCGAGAGTATTAGAGCCACTACACTGGGATTTCTCATAATTGTCAATGCATTTTTTAGATTATTGTCTGCAGAGTAAGAAAAATAACTGAAGTGGATCCTTAGTAAACTTCCCTGACCTTTTCTGATGGGGGAGTGGGATTTATCTAATAAATTCTATAATAACATCAGATCCATATCATAGCCTGATATTTGAGAACTCAATCCTTGGAAGTCAACATTCAAAGAAACAAGACTTTGAAGAACAACAGGAGTAAGAAAGTTGAGAGGAAACATTGGTTCCAATTAAACATCACTTAGAGTAATTATTTTGATGGGGGAGCGGGATTTATGTGAAGGATCCACTTCCGTTATGTGAAGTACTTTTACATATAATTACTCTTAAGAATTTGAAGATGTCAGCAGGTTCACTTTCACATATTATTATTCATTTACTCTAACCAGGACAAGACAACTAAAGTTTGTCTAGAAAATCCTCCATAAAATCCTGAAAGAAAGAAGATCACACAAAGAACTAATAAACAGATTAAGCGTGACACAAAAGGACAACCTACCAAGAATTTTCTACATAGAAAAAGAAAGAAAACAAGAAGGACTATGATCCAGAGGTTGCATCTCAAAACAAAGCACAGAAATCCAGAAAGATGTTTTAAATGGACAGCAAATAAAAGTTGGTTCTTATGTGTTCTAATATCCTAGCAGCTAGAAATTCCTGCCAGCTTAGAAAAGTTAATACTGCAAGGTATATTTTAACTATGAACCAGGCACACATACAATATACTCCAACGAAAACCGTAAGACATGATTCACCATAGAAAATATGCAATTTTAAGTTGGACTTCCTAAATGTGCCAATTCATCATAAAACAACTCATATTGCAGATGATGACATTACAGAAGAACCATAACTAATTTTGTTAGTATACATCTTAGTTAGAGAAGTCACCTGGTTAGTGCTAATCAGGTAAAAATGGAAAATAGTAAGGCCACCAACAAACCAAACAGCAATGAAGCAGTATATAATGAGAACATCTGACAAGATATCTTGTGAAATAGCTCTCCATAAGTTGCCGCCATGATGAAGGATATTGACCAAGGATATGACAAAGACATATATGCATAATATAGTTGATGTAGATATGAACAAGTAGAAGAATCTGTAATTCCGCTGCAACCAAGTGAGAAATAGAAAAAGTCTCAGCAACTAAAAAAAAGGTGTAATGATGTCATAATATCTCATGTAAAGTGATATTCAGTATCCTACTGCCTCTAGTTCTTTACGATCTTGAGCAACAGAAGTAACTTCATTTCTCTGAGGGCATAATTTGCATGACAAGTTATACGTCACCAAGTGATAGAGCAGAAGATTAGAAGAATCATCCATTTTTTTTGTATTATCAATAAATCATTTACAACAGGAAATGAAAGGAAATCAATCATATTAATATTTCAAGTTATGAGACAAAGAGAACTACATTTAACCCTCTTTATTCTTTCTCCTGTTCTTTAACCTCTCCCTCGTACAACCCATACTCTAGCAAAGAATATCGTATTTCTCATGCATTCACTAAGATATAACCATTAGTCTGCATATATTCCTCACCATCAATGAATTTGTTCTTCCTCATCCAACAAGATTCTGCAAAATATGGCTTTTAGAATTATACTTCATAGGGTTGATTCACATCTCATGCCAAAATCTTATATCAGCTCATATGGCGGATTAGCATTTCATGCCAAACAAATATATGAGTACTCCACTTTTCCATAGTATAATGGCTTTCCCTGATAATATACAGAAATTATTAAGTACAACTCCAGAACTAGATTCTTGGGAAAAAGACTATAGCTGGATGGTGCGGAAAAACTAAATTAACTTTGGCTAGCATGAGCTTTTACTTTCGCTATGCAGGGATAGAATTGTTTTCATTTCACAATGCTTGCATCATTTCAACTTAGACATAACCATCATCTTGCACACACAAGTAGACTGTTTATTAATTGGTAAGAGGAAACAATCCAAATCTAGTTCAAGTTCGCTTAAAAAAATACATAGTCAGCAATACGTACAAGCCCAATGCATTGACCAACCCAGGGACAGTGGTGATCAAATCTTTGAACACAATTGTTGCAGATCGAACAATGAGAGGAACGAGGAGGCCGGTACAGCAAACATGTATCACAGTACTTGACTTTAACTGTGTGTCCATTCACGATTACGTCCTTTGCTCGTGGAAGTTTCAAATGAGGAGTTCTACCGTTGACCCACTCCATGGAAGGGGTATGTATATCAAATATTTCGTCAGATTCGGGAGGGGTTGTGTTTCGTGGGACAATTCCAGGATCTCTACTAGATGTCAAAAAGAGAAAAACTATATCCTGCACAAGATATAAAAGAATTTGTGAACTGTTCAACATTCAAGTGAAATCAGTCAGCTATAGATTATAAACTTACTCACAATTAACTAGAGAAAGTTCATCAGCTTTCTGCTATGTAGGTGATTATTCAATTGATTTTTGTTAAACAAAATTTTGAACACTTACTTTGAAATGAGAAAGAGAAAGGGAAAGCAGTGAGAAGAGAAAGACAGCTGAAACTAATAAATTGCACGTGAAAGAACAAGTTTTAGCCCTATTCATGTTATTTATTGTCTATTGTAGTTATTGCCTTTTGATACCTGTTACAATCTATTAATTATTTTATATCGGTTAACACACTATTTTGTTGTTATGGTTTTTTTCTGAATGCTCTGTAATGTTTTCCTTATTAGTTGTCATGTTTTCTTCACTTCCGTATTTTCTTTTTCATACTGCTTTGAATTGCTGCACTTGAGCCGAGGGTCTTTTGGAAACAAGCCTCTTCACCTTTATGAAGTAGGGGTAAGGTCTGCGTACACTCTACCCTCCCCAAACACTACCTATGGGATTGCATTGGGTATGTTGTTGTTGTTGTAGACAGAAAAAGAGAAGGGAACATTATAAGGTACTGACTGTTGTAGGAGAAAAAAGTGTTGTCCTCCTTTGTTTCGCACCCATCTTTCTATGGGGGATAAAGACTGATCACATCATAAACAATGTTTACTACTCCCTAAATAAGGTAGTTTCAATTGCCAAAGCAGATCTAATAAAGAGTCATTCATTTTTTCATGGTAATGAAACCTTATGATCCTACTGATATATTTCATATTATGTCATCATCATCCTATTTAACACCAAGAATAGGCTAAAAGGGGAGAAAGAAGAATGCAGAATCACTTATGTCGACTAATTTTAACGATGATAAAGAAACTTCATACCATAATGGTAAGAACTGCTCCAATTACAAGTATAGGATACCAAGGACCAGCATCTTTGTGCTCTTTGATACGATGTCTGATTACACAAGAGACTTTTATACAAAAAGCAAGTGCTGGGCCAGCAATCAGAAGTGTTGATAGAAACAACGATGACACATCCGGACCGAAGATCAATCTTCCTCCCAATAAGAATTTCTGGAAACATTTAACAGCACAAAATGAAGGTAAAAGACATGGAACAGAACGGTCTGAAATTATGCAGACTCTATATTGCAAAATATTATTACTGTGAATCTAAGAAAAGTTTGACCATATGAAACAAGCAGTTTAACAATATAAAAAATCATGTTATATCTTATGAACAAGCAGTATAAGAATATAAGGATATCAGCACCTTCAAGTTCAAACTTGTAGAAAGACACAGCTTTAAGTGAGAATTGCTACTATCAAGGCCTCAACTTTAACCTCAAATTCATTCTTACATCAGACAGAGCAAAGAGAAGGAAGAGAAAAACAAAAGTCACCAAAATTAGCCAGTCCATGCTGTCTAAACACTTGATTTCAGCAAGAAAACCACATATTCAAATTCAAACATGACTAAAATACTAAGCTAAACACAATCTCTTCAATTCCAAAAAAAACTCAATGGCTCTGACAATATCATACTTATTTTATTTGTTTCACATGGGACACTGAAAAACATAATAGCAGCAGAATCGTAGAAGAGACACTTACATTACTTCCTTTCCAAACCTGATAAAGCTTCAGAGGTTTATGTTTCTCACGAACCATTACTCTGAAAATTTGGAATGAAACAAAAACAACCCAAAAATTCCAACTTTCCAGTCCCAAATAAGAATCAAAGTCCTTCTCTTCTCCTCCTATTAAACAGCTTCCAACAACCCATATAAAGAAAAAAAGTCCAAATTCAGAAAAAGACCGTCTTTTTCTCAAGAAAATATGGAATTCCCCAATTCAAAGACTTTAAAGAAATGGGGTTTGGAGAGCAAAAGGGAGAGAAAGAGAGTCTTTTTGTTGTTGTTGTTGGGAAGGAAGTGGTGATCAAGAACCAGCTGCTTTTGTTGTTTTTGTCTCAGACGGATTTACCCAGAATGGATTTTTTCCCCATCTCTAATTATTTCTCTCTCTCTCCAACAATACTCTCTGTAAAATTCTCCAATTTATATTTTAATACTCTGCTAGTTATTATCTCGTAAAATTACAAATACATCGGAATGAATTAATAGCCTTATTTGTTGGGTGGCATTTGGTACTTCGTCAATGTCTCTAAGACGAGGGAGTTTTCAGTAACTTTGGTAACAAATGAAAATGTATGTGGAATATATAGATACAAAATTCGATTTTAATAAATAGATATTATATTTTTTGTGAAAATTAAAGAGTATAATTGCATTATTTTTTTTGTTACCGTCCATTCAAAGTTTATCAAGTAATTACTTGATTAGATAAATAAGTTAATACATGTAATTACTTATAATTACGCTCAAATATAATTCTCACATAAATCGCTTTCTAAATCCACCAATAAATATTAAACATTTTAATCTTTCACAAGATGCAAATCTAATCACCATTCACCAAAAACTATTCAATTTAATAAATTAAATTCTTATTGTTGATGGTATAGCAAGTGGCAACAAATAACATGAAGCTACATACATACGCATTCAAATTCCTTCAAAATATAATGACAAGACAGGCTTGAAATAATTACTTTATAAAGTACAACAACAAATTTAACGATTTTACCACTATCTTGAAAACGTAGAGAGCTATATTATTTTCGAGAAGACAATAATATCAACAAGATAATACAATATAAGTAATAATAAAAATCTAAGAATAAGAAAATACAAAAATATATAATACTAATACTCCAAAAGTGGAAAAAGCAATATATCCGACTATCTACTAATCGTCTACTTTAATTCTTGATCTTCACACCTTTCTATCAAGGGTCATTGTCCACCGTGAACTAAAGTGAAAAGTCGTAACATATATTCTTCTTTGATTGGAAGTAACAAAAAATGTTAGTATATGCTAAACTCATTTAAATATTACTATTTTCAAAAAAAAAAAAAAAAAATCCTTCATTTCTCCTTTTTTTAATATCATGAAACAAAAAATGGTTATTTTAAAAAATATTACAGTCTGGCGGTTGTTGTTTAGGCAAAAAACGTGCAGGCACAGCACAATTTTCATTAGTCTTTGGAATGGAATATACCAATGAAGCATTACTATCTATCACAAAGAGAAACATTCCTCTTTTGGATGCACAATTCATTTTTATTTTTATTGTTATTATTATTTTTTTAAGATTTTATAGTCATGTGTCCCACTGCTAATTAAGTTGGTGAGGTAATATGCAATCTACAAAAAAGTTGGAGGAAAAAAAGATTTGTTGTACTAGAAAAAAGTATTGGTTGACCGCTTTAACAACCATTATTGCTCGGACACCCGATAACCTCAAAAATAATTATAATTATAATTATTCGTGCATATATCTTGAAGAACTATCTTATACTTCTGAAAGGAGCCCTCAAACATCTCTATTGGGTTGGGGCATTTGGTTGTCGTGTCCTTTAGGCCGTTGAGTTCGATCGAGTCTCGGCTACTATAGCTTTAACCAAACTTTCAAATTTTGAGTCTGCCTCTGTTTATGAGGCAAGTAAGTTGCATTTATCAAAAGAGTAGGAGGAAGTAGCATACAAGTTTACAGGAGGACAAAAGTCCAAATGATATAGCCTTTTAAAAATTAACAAACTGTATATAGATAGATCCATAGATAGATAGAGAGGGTAAACTGTTAAATCTAAGCTAAAACAAAACTGAAGAAAAGGAGACAAGTTGAAAAGAAGATAAAATTATATAATACTGTACAAGAGATCAGTAGCCTCATTTAGCTCCATTTCCCACTCTATATTTCATTTTTATGTACCAAAGACTTTCCAAAAGAGTTGCTGTAATTTGAAGACATAAAAAGAAGCCAACTACTCTTTTCAGCCTTTGCAAAATCGACATCTGATGATCCCATCCAACATAATGTATGTCGATAAGCATCCTTCATTAGCTTGACCTGTCAAAATATATAATATAACATAACATGGAAAATCGGTCCCAAAGAAAACTTGGCCGTATAGTGAAATGTTGTTATAGGCTGTAGCCTGTATCTGGTGTTGCATCAATGCAGAGAAGTGAAAAAAGTAGTACTGTAAGATTTGTCTAAAAATGCATAGTATTTGGTGTTTTCATCAATAAAAAGCAATGATCTCAGTAAAATGTACCACTATAAGACTTGTTTATTCATATGTATTTGTCCCTCAGTAAGATTTACTGATGAAATTCTATATTAGTACACTATACCAGTGGCGTTTTGTACAGATATTTTTGGTTGCTATATATAGTGAAGTTATGTTATAGAGAACATATAATATAGCATAACATGAAAATCAGTTACAGAGAAAACTTGGTTGTTGTAGTGAAATGGTGTTACAGAGGACGGTTGTGATATAGAGGTATGACTTTATAAGAAAAAACTACCTTTTATCTATGAAGAACTGCTATGAAGATCCACGGTTGCTGTCTTCTTCAGTTCTGCCATCTTCGACTGTTCTTTGTTCATTTGAATGTGTTGACTCTGCATCTTGATCATCAGGAAAGAAAAGAGGATCAAAATTTGCATTATCGTTTCTTGTCTTCTTCAAAGATTCATCAATGCCACCATAATCCACTTGGAAAGTAGCATCCTTTCCGAGTATGCCTCCCATCTCTAAATCAAACTTCCCTTTAGAGTTGATTGAACCAAATCTATGACTCATTGACATGGATCTCATACTTGCATCGTCTTCTTCAATCACCCACTCGCGAAAGTTGACCAATGAAACCGGGACCTTAGAGCATAAGATTTCCCTGAGATTCTTCAAAATGCCACGGCTGTATGGGTTCTCTTTCTTTTCATAACGATATCTGAAGTTTTCATACGTTGTCTGCAATAACATGTGCAAATACAAATAAGTCACAAACATGTCTGCTGTTTTATTAGTTTTACTCTGATGTTCCTTCTGTATTTTGATTACTTCCTTTGAGCTGAGGTTCTATTGGAAATAGGTCTCGTACATCCTACCCTCCCCGAACCCCACTTGTGGGATTACACTGGGTGTGTTGTTGTTTCTTATGTGTTCTCAATAGTTGAATTTCGCTAAGAAAACTAATATTTGGATGCTGGGACATTTCAGTTAGTGCAGAGGGCACAGCCCGACTTTCGTCCCAAAGTTGAAAACCAAGTTGCACCTCAAAGCAAGACAAAAAGAAAAGGAGAGATGCATACATATCTATTGAAACCATTATAGGTGAGAAGGGAACTTGTAATAGGTGCATTTTTTGAAAAAACAAGACCAAAGGGACAAAAGAATCATATGAGATTGCACTGATCCACATAAATTAAGATGTTATGTTATAGAGATACAGAAACTACGATTAAAGGGCGAGAAAGTTACCTGGTTGGTTGACATTAGGTAAAAATGGAAGACACTTAGCCCTCCGACAAACCATACAGCTATGAAGCAATAGCATATCAAAACCACAGATACAACATCCGTTGACATGGCATGCAAAAAGCTCCCCGGTTGTCCAAGAAGGTTCAGCAGTGAAAATGTGAACACATATATGCACAAGGTTGTTGTTGATGTTATGAAAAGGAAAAAGCACCGATAATTACGCTGCAACACAAGGGGATAAAAGTGTAAAAGTACTGTTAATGAAGTAAAGACAGGAACTTCAAACTACAAAGACAAATATCGAATATTAAGAATTGAACAGATGACTTACAACTCCAATACACTGACCCACCCATGGACAGTGGTGATCAAATCTCTGAACACAGTTGTTACAAATCGAGCAATGAGAAGCACGTGGTGGACGATAGAGCAAACATGTGTCACAAAACTTGACTTTTACTGAATGACCATTGATAAAAATGTCCTTTGTTCTTGGTAATTTCACATCAGGGGCTGCATTGCCTACCCACTCCATAGATGCCGAACTTGCATTCAATATTTCATCCAAGTCAGGTGGCCGCGAGTTCCTAGGAACTATTCCTGGATTGCTTGAAGATGTCATGAAGAGAAAACTCAACGCCTGCATTAGATCGGTTACAGCATTCATTCTTAGTGCTATTCAGTTTATGCAATTTTATCTTCCAAGTGTTGAATTACATACCAAAACTGTGATGATGAGTCCCACAATTAGTACAACATGACCATATATTGGACTGACTTTTGGTATCATGAATAGCATTTTTATGCAAAATGTCAATGCAGGAGCCCCTATCAGAAATGTCGATAAGTACAGTGATGCTGCATCAGGACCAAAGATCAATCTTCCTCCACATAGAAATCTCTGAAACATTAGATAAAGCTTTTATGATTCAGCTATTCTGCATCAAAAAACTAGGTAACATTGACTTCTTGCATTAGCTTATCATAAATGAAAAACCAGCATGAATTTGTAAAAGCCCCTTCACAAGGCTCGTCCTGAAAAAGGCAGCTCGGTGCATAAATCATCACAACAAAAGGTGGCCAATTCCACGGCTCAAACTCCTAACCTACATGTTTACAGATATACAATTTTACCGTTGTTCTAAGGCTCCCCTTCTGAACAAGACTCGTTCTTAAACTACAAAATTTCATACACGCAATCAAGATCAAGAAAGATAAAAAAGGGCTTACATTGCGACCCTTCCAAACTTGATAAAGCCTTTTCTTCAATTTAGAAGGGTCCATAGATTTGGAAGAAAAAGCCAAATCTTGATTTGTGATCCCACCTCCCATCACAGTGCTAAATCCAGATAAAAAGTCAGAAGCTTGAAATTATACTCTCTTTTATTTTTCTTTTTTTCTTTTTTTGGTTATTATTATGGATGTAAAACAACAATACCCATAATTTATTGAAGATCAAAAAGGAAAATGAAGATTGTATATTGAGGGGGTGCTGGTGCCAAAAAAAAACATAATAATTTGGAGAAGAGGAGGAAGAAGAACAAGAAAAAAACAAGAATTCTAATTTTTCTCTCTCCTCACTCTTTCTCTCTCTTCTTCTTGATTGATCTAAACCAGCTTTTCCCCAGCTCTACATGTTGAATGATGGTTTCTTTTCTTTTTTCTCTCATTACCGTTAAACAGTTTGGAGGAACCGAACATTTCGCGCGGATTGTGTCTTTTTTTTTTTTTTTTGTTGGAAAAGAGGTTTATGTTTCAATTATGATGTAGTTTAATCCTTTAATGTTTTGTCTTTTAGGATATTTAGTCCCTTTTGTCTACGGAAAGCAAATCAATTCTCTATATTTATCATCATACTTGGTGGCATTACTTTTAACCGCTCTAATCTGATGTGTACTACTCGGGCCGACAGTTTTTTGTTAAATAGTATCTTGGGCCAACAGTTTTTTGTTAAATAGTATCTCTATCTTCGTGAGGTAGAAAAAAATGTTTGTTTTCACTCCTTCCTAATGGGACTACACTAGGTTTGTTGGTGTATTCATAATTAAAGGTTATAGTTTTATTCAATTTTTACCCATCTTTACTACAACGACATAATCAGTGTAAAATTTTGTCGATAGAGCCTTGACTCAAAATAAAGTGTCGTCTATGCAATTTCGTGCACACCTCATAATTTCACCAAGCTTATAGATAAAGAGAAAATCATTTAATATTTTGCCAACTCTAAATTTTAACATCTTTCAGCATCAGCACTCACTTCATTGACCTCTACGTCACACCCTTTTGAGAGTGAGAAAATAGTTGTAATTGGAATTCATTTCTCAATAGGGAGAAACAATAAGGAAACCAGTGTATGCTCCAGCAATCAAAGAACTTAAAACAGAGCTGCAACAAAATAACACTAGTCTGACACATAAAAAGAACAACACTACATTAATAGGATATCGTACAATATCATCGACTAGCCGAAGCCGGTGAAAATTATGAAGAGCAAGAAGAAACCTGACTTCACTGAATTTTACCCTGTCAATGACAATCCTAAGTACTTAATAATACATAAAAAGCAACAAATTGTCTAGAGTCGTTGCAAACGATAAGCTACAACATCCCGGTGTTGGGCTCCGGGTGATGACATAATTGATAATACTAGATTCCATAAGTTATCCATTCAGAGGGTGTACCAGATGTCCAAAACCTTGCTGCTCCTATCTTCAACTACTGATCTGCTGCAAGAAGTTAAAAACAACATTTTTAGTGTGTTTTTGGGGTAAAGTGTAATTAAAATATATTAGAAAGCATCAAGAAGATACAAAGTTGCAAAAACACACCGACATGTTTTAGTGGTTATGTGTCCATGACTATATAATTTACATGGTGTGTCTATAAAGAACCAGGAAAAGAGGAAACGAAATGGGAAGAGGGAATAAATTAGAGAAGGGAGAAAAGAGGAGGAATTCATCCAGCTACTTTAGAAAGAACTCGGTTGATTCAAAGGTACCCTCATTATGTTTGACCTACTTTCTATTTAGTCCATTTCGAAAGTCAAATTTCTAAAGTGGACAATTTAATTGATCTAGAAAACTCAAGTTGCCGTCCAATTAAATCACTTTGTATTTGTTTCAATTCCATGTTGACTTTTATACCTTTTCCCCCATTTTCTAACCATTATTTTTACACATTCAAGATCCAGCTCTAGGGGTTTGGACTGGCTATAAGAGCACAAATGTGTGGGTCAGAAACAAAACACGGGTTCGAACCTTGCAGCAGACAAAATAGAAAGGTAGAGGAACAGGCTCATTATCATTTATCCACAGAGTTTTGAACGGTAAGTCACTAGCTTGGGGATTTCTGGTTATAAAAAGACCCATTGGGATAGGCGGAACTGGAAACATCAGATGAAACTGTTAGGATATCACCAGTAAAATGTACTACCAAAGACTGTTTCAGACCTGTCCCATCTGATATTAGCATGTGGTGAATGGAGAAAAAGAATTACTCTAAATTTGAGAACATGCGGCTGGAAGTTGAAGAATTTATAGATTTAATTGACAAATGGTGGAATCTTACAAATCAAATAACAGATCAAACATCGGAATAGCTAAGAAGTTGAGACTTCAAAAGAATGACAATAAGGAACAGAATGTCAAGGTATTTGACATATTGGAAAAAAAGAAAACTACAATCCTCAAAAGCCTAGCGGATTTGGATAGACAGAGAGAGAAGGGAACGGAATGAAACGAATGTCAGTTAAGAAATTTCTCTCACGTGATCCGAGAGATATTGCAAGAGCTGAAGAAACATCATGGCGGTAAAATTCAAGGATGATTAAGGCTTCATCAAAGGAATAAAAATACCCAAAAACTTCATAAAATGGTGAATACACATGAGATGCAATCACATTCTTTATGCAGGACACGCAGGGAAACACTAAGTGGAAATAGCTCACATTCTTTATGCAGATGATACAGTTGTGCTACATGAGGAAAAAGGAAGAAAAATTGCTTTGCTTTAAAAGCTATACTTGTGGCCTTTGAGGCAATTTCTGGTCTACAGACACTCTCACCAAAGAGCAGCATATTTCCGGTTAAATCTGAACAGATGATACAAGAACTGACAGAGATAATGGGATGCCAAGGAGAAATTTTCTAAAAGTTTACTTTGAATCCAGACTGTCAGACACCCGGGGGGGGGGGGGGGATTGGAGAGTACGTCAGGGGATATTCTTACATATTTCATGTCAAGGTTTACATAAGCAGATGCAATTTTCTACAGCGCAGAAGCCAAGATTGAAGAAAAATGAACCACAGCGATGAAAGTTAAAACAGATGGTAGCTTGCACATTAAGAACTCTAGATTAAACAATGAAAATCTCTTGTTCAAATGGCATTGAAGATTCAATTCTGGAAAAGATAGCTAGCTATGAAAAAGAGTGATCAATTACAAATATAGAATGGAGAACAAATGGTGCACAAAGCCAATTAACAGGTCATATGGTGTGGCAGTTTGGAGACGAATCAGTGATCTGCGAGATCAATTTTGTATCAGTTGGAAATGGTCCAATTATCAGATTGTGGCTGGATAAATGGACAGAAAATGGTACATTGATAGACAACTTGTTAGATATCTTCCATCAGACAATTGATAAATAGATTACAGTTGCGGTGATTGGAATGGATTTGAATGGAAGATAGGATTCAGAAGAAACTTTAACGATTGGAAGATTGTTAGGGTTACATCATCACTACAACTACTGGAACAAGTAATTGCATTGAAAACAGGAAGGACTAGTGAAGGTGAATTTTCTGTCAAATCGTTCTACCAAACCTTGTTTAAGAGGAAGTTTACGAGTCAGATCACTGGCCCTAGAAAAAGTTGTGGAGAACAAAAACTACAAAACAAATGGCTCGTTATGGATCTATAGCAGTACACGAGGCATGTCTCACACAGGACAATCTACAATGAGGATTAAATAGATGCATCAGGTGTTTCTTAAGCAAAGATGTTGAACCAGCAAGACAGATACTGATGCTGCATTGCAATTTCAGGGCAAATATGGAGCATGTTTAGGAGTAATTATGGAGTTCACTGGGTGATGCCATGGAATGTAAAACAAGCAGGCTAGCTCACAGGAATAAAGGTTCAGAAAGGATGTGGAAACCTATGGAGAACAATATCTTCTGTTGGGTAGTTTGGTTAGAACGAAACGTAGATGTTTAGAGGAGAAAATAGAAAAAGAAGAACATAGATGTCTGTATAATTTAAAATTCTGGGGTAAATGAAATAATGAAAATTACATAGAACCAATGCTTAGACCTCACAGATGGTCAACTTAATTACTGAAAGAATGTCCAACTTCTTTTTGTATATATCTTGTAACTAGCGGTACCTTAATGGTACTATCATTTATTTGCTACATGGAACTTAGCTTACTTTTCAAGAACAAAGATGATATTAAACTAGATAGATACTCATTTAACAAAACCACTTATTTAAAAAAAAAAGATACTCATTTAACAAGCCATGGCAAATCAACCACACATCTTGCTCCCTCGTTAACAATTTATTAAATCCCTTTTGCTCTATGCCTCTATTAAATTGTGCCCCCCAATATGGTATGCAAGAACTGTAATTATCAGATTAAAGAAAGAGAAAGCAGGAGCAAACTGGGAAACCTGAATATGAAGGGAAACATAGAGCCCTTGCCACCTTATCTGAGTAGGCACAAGTATAGATCAAAAGGTAGAACAAGAGAACTCCAAAATCACTTCAATTCATAAAATCAATGGAGATGAAGCAACTAACTTTATACAGCTAAAATGCTATTCAGAATTCCACATAAAATATGTTCACATGATAACCAGCAACCATGGATCAGAACACAAAACAAGCAGTAGAATGAAAGAAACGAGATACTTTTATATTTAAAAAGGAAACCATACCTCGATACGGTGTTGACTAGTGAACTCCATTTCTGTAACCATGACAACTAGTAAAAATACCCTCTACAGTTCAATGACCCACATAAGCATTTCTTCCTCCTTCGATCTGCTTTGTCAGGTGGAACCATGCCATAGTCAAAAGTCAATTCTTGCATGGGAGGAATATGTCTAATGGTAAAAAAGGCAACATGGTAGAATGTCTCATTGTTGATTTCACGTACAACAAGCTGCCAGAAAACGTTAGGTGAACAACTATGGTTCATAAAACGAGCCACATTGCCACCTTTTTTTGCACTTATTACAAGGGGATATGGAACCTTTTTGGCTTCGTCATTATAATCGCGCACAGCTTCCAATGGTTCATACATGCGGGTAGCATCAAATATATAATCATCATCACCGTCATTGCCAAACTCACCTACCCTAGATTCCTCAATGACTTCTCCGGCATATTCACAAACAAAGCCACCTCGCGTATGGGATCCCAAGATCTAAGTCCCCAACCTCTATTTTTGTTTTGAAGACCTCCACACGGGCTTTAGGCCCTGCTTGAGAGATCTGATTTGGCAGTTTGGAGGCATGAACAGGCAGAACCACACTCATGTACCAAGGTTTTGTAACTCATGAGAACTCCAAGTGGATTAAAGGGCAAATAGCCTCCATTCTTCTGAATGCAAGGACAACTGGTTCCACCAGGTTGGCATCCGCCAAGACATTGACAGCCCACAGATGGATTAGACTTCATGAAAGGTTTTGAGTACTTCAGACTTGGGATATATGTAAAATAAGCAGGTCCCTTCTCATCATCAACATCATTTACAAGACATACAGGTTGGCTCTCTGCACCAGATGTTAGGTCGGGTAGGATAACTCCAACCCGTGTCGCCGTTCCTTCTCTCCACTGCTGTACTGATTTCCACAATGTAAATGCTTCAGGCTGCCCAGGTACCCTAATCAATTTGTACCTGAAAATACTGCAATTGCCCAATTTGCTTTTCTCTGCCCATGACTCCTGGACCCTATAAAGTCCATCATAGATGTAGATCTTCCCCCTCCCCCCATTTTGAACATCTAAAACACCCCTAATTACTCTCACCTCATTGCCACGATGCATGCTCTTTTCCAGAGCAAGATTTCCCCTCTCAAGTTTCTGATCGAACATTTGGCCATCCCTCCTCTGAACTCCACCCTGGCCAGTATAAATTAGCACATCTCCATCATCCCCTTCATCATCATACCCTCCAGAGGACACTATGCTAACAGCAATAGGTTCCTCATCCCCTGTAAGTCTGACACTCATATAATCTATCCCTGCCATACTGGGTGCGTGCAAACCAACCAGGCACAATTCCATCCTGAAGAAGAAGATGTCACCAACTTCAACCCCGGGTACATTTCCAACCCTCTTTGTTTGATTTGTTCGAACTCCCCTTGTCATCAGCAAATTAGCACCCTTCAGATCTGGCCTTCTTGCAGAACCTGGAGTCTCACCCCTCCTCTCTTCAATCTGGGTCATCCTTCTGCGAAACAAATCATAAACCAGTAGTATTCTCCCAGCTAGCTCCTTGTCACCATCAGCTTTCTTGACCTGATCGATCTCAACAAGTTTGAAGGACGCAAGCAGCTGGTTTAATAGTGGATCGATATCCACTTCGATTGGGGGAGTAGCTGGATTACCTGAGCCTGAGCCTGACTGACTTAACCTAGTCTTTCTCGGTCTTCCTCTTTTTTTCCCTGTACTTGTGTCTTCAACATCATTAGCATGCACACTATAGCCACTACCGAATTGATCACTGTGATTCTGTGAATCATCATCTTCTGCAGCTAAGCCATTCGAACCACGAGGTCTACCAGGCCTCCTTGACCCCGTGTCTCCATTTGCAGTTGGAGTTCTGAATGAATTTAAAGGAACGGGAGATATAGGCGTCCCAAAACCTAAACCATCCTGATTTTCAGCTGATCTACCAGACTCATTGGGGGACAAAAATGGATAAAACGGAGAAACCCCAGGCGGGAAAGGACCACTTGGAGGAACACACACAAAAGGTGATGGTTGAGGAGTTGTACCAGATGCCATTCCATTTGGGGATGGAAATACAGGGACAAGACATCTCAAAGGCTTCACATCCAAAACCTTAGACTTGTCAATGGGTCCTGCTGGCGGAACAGAGTCTGAACCAAAGCCTTGCTCCATTTCAATCGAAAACCAACAACCACAACAACAAGATCACCACTTCCACTCACATGAATAACCCAAATTCAAAGCTCAGCACTTCTCCCAATCAACACTTAGATCCATGCACAATCTCCAATTTCCTAAAGCAAATAAGAAGTCAGAACCACCAAAAAAACATTTCTAGGACAACATGCACCGATAAAAAGCTAATAACCCTCACCTAAACCTCCAAAGATGCAAACTCTTTACTCAAAAATAGCTTCCCACAGAAAATTGACTGAAAAAACACAATAAAAATTCAAACCTTCAGAAAAATGAACAGGAACAAGCCCTAATTTGAGTTAACCCTAGAAACCCAGTTCAAATCCATCAAGATTTTTACCAAAAAACACATGCAAACCACAAAATAAGCTAACCCAACTCAAATCTTTCAAGAAAAACCCTTTATAAACTCAGATTTGGTACAATGACAATAGAGACAAAAAAAAAAATCACAAGAAAGAAATGAAAACTTCCAAAAGCAAATGAAATCTCAAATTGATCGAAAAGTAAAGCTTTACAGGTAAAAAGAAAGGATCTTTAGAAGGAAAATTACCTGAGAAATTGAGGAAAACGATCTTGAAGGAAAGATAGAGTCGAGCGAGCAGCTTTTGAAGAAAAATTTGTGTTGTGAAGTGTGAAGTGGACAGTTTTGGCATAGTTAAATAGTACACTGCGTTAGATTTTTGAATAAAGAAGATTAGCACAACATCTTTGTCACGTGCCGGCAAACCCATTCATTTTTTCATATTTTTTTCCTCATTTTTTTCCTCAAAATAATTGCATTAAATGTTTTATGACTTCCCTTTAATGATGATTTTGGTCTTGTTGAAAATCTATCCGTTCGCTTTTATTTTATCGGCTTTAATTTAAGCTTTCATTAAAAAAATAATTATTAATATTATTAGTTGGATGATGCACAAGTAAAATGCGTAAAAGAATTATTGATTCATTTGATATAAAAATAAATAAATAATTCATTTAAGAATTGAAAACTCATTAATTATAGAATTCTAAATTATTAATTTGATAACTAGATACAGCTATTTTGAACACGCCTAGTCTAAAGTAGCTTAGTGCCTGTTTGATCATGTTTCATTTTTTGCCGAAATATTATTTTGGAAAACAGTTTGAGCATAGATTATTGTAATTTTCAGGAAATAGAAAAAATCCATAAAATTGTTTTCAAAATTACTCCAAATCAATTATAGTATAAAAATTCAAAACAATTTTAATTTATTTATATCCAAACACAATTTTAATTTTTAAATATTATTTTTAATTACTTTTATAAAAAATATATTTTTAAAAAATTTCACCATTCTTATGTTCGAACGCTCACTTAATTTGGAGTAGCTAGCTCTCTTGTTCCCTAATTGTAAAAGTTTTCTAGATTTCATATTTTTTTTTAAAAAATATAATCTTTAAAGATAAGAATTTGTATTTGGTCTAAACTCAAACACTTGCCATCTATTTATAGTTCTCAACATAACAAAATGTTCTCTTTTTTTTTTTAATTATTCAATCTTACTTCTACACTTTACCTTCAATGATAATGATTTGCCTCGTAGATTCTTATAATCTCAAAACAAACATAATCTCCCTATGGTCCCACTTTTTCATATTTATCTTCCTTTTTCCCATGCAATAATTAAGTGGAGTG
This sequence comes from Solanum pinnatisectum, assembly GCA_035578085.1. Classification (NCBI taxonomy): domain Eukaryota; kingdom Viridiplantae; phylum Streptophyta; class Magnoliopsida; order Solanales; family Solanaceae; genus Solanum; species Solanum pinnatisectum. The sequence continues at coordinate 1,761 of CM069085.1, read as the reverse complement.
GTACTTATTTTACTCCATGACATTGCAATGTTAGTATTTTCCTTCATTTAATCACTTAAGTTTGTTATGATTTAATTTTTCTTAATCTAGTAATTTAATTTTGTTGATCTAAGTAAAACTAAATGAGTGCAAAAGATTCAAATAATAATATCTTGACCAATTTGATACTCAACAATATTTATAACCAATCTCAATTTATTTGAAATTAATATGTAATGGTGATTTTTATTTTTATTTTAAAAAAAGGTACATATAACTCACTTATATAAGGCTTAGATAAACTTGTTTGGTTGTACATCATAAATCTAATTTAATCAGATATAAAAAATTATTAATTTATTTTTTTCTTCTAAATTATCATATATATATGAAGAGTTGGATATTACTATTTATGCTATCAATTTGATAAGATATATTTGTCCATTTCAATTTATTTACATTTTGCTACATTCTACGTAGACAAAATTCAAAAGTTTTATTTACTTTTTAGAAGCTGCATATCGAATAAAATCGACAAATAATGCAAAGCAGACAGGATCCACACAGGAGAGAATTAACTTGAAGGGATTAGTCCCTGAAAATATTTGCCACTCAAAAGTTGCTAACGTGAAAGCAAAAAACAATTTCAAGAATTGAATGGTTTCTTCCTTCACCCCTTGTCCATACTTACAAGTTACTTCCTTTAACCAAAAATTGCCTATATATAGACATGCTTTGAAATCTTGAAATAGGCATGCACAAGAGTGACATTACTCTATAATTAAGGCTATAACTCATCCCTCATTCTTCAGGTGAAACAACAAGCCAACTAGAAAGAAATCAAGTTTGCACCGTTTTGTGTTTATTCATTGTTTTGTTGCAATTAAGTATCAACTATGAACTTCTGATTTCTCTTCTGTTTCTGTTTCTGTTTTTCCATATATATATATTTTTAGTATTTGTTGTTTTTGATGTTCTTTCACTCAGAAAGACATCTATATAGTTGCTTTATCAAATTGTGGCTAGCTAGTCAAATTCTTGTTCTTTTCTGTGCTCACTTATGATTGTTGAGATCTTGAAAAGAAAGTAGCCAGGGAGAGTTGGTTAAACTAGTTAGTATGTCCAATACAACTCTATGTAGAATTTGATCAATCCTATTTTTTGTCGTTAAGATGGAGTGAGTCGAAAATTCTCTTTCTTTATATGTTTGCCACCCATGATTTAAGTTGGATATTGAGATATTATATCTCCTAATGAATCAGAACACTAGAGTGCCCTCTGGATTCATGGATTTATCAATTTAGTCTGTCCAAGATTGACCAGTAACTTGTATACTATGGAAATTCTCCGTTACACGTCTGTTCACATCTTTATTTATGTTTTTCCAATTTTATTCTTTGATTTCCACTAATACTGTTCATAACAAGCAGAGAAGTCTGTCAGACTGATATTGTTATTTGCTTGAACAATCATCTTGAGTGGTACTTGCTATCTCTTGATGACATTATGTTGTTGCAAAAAGTTAGCAACTTTATTTCTTTTTCCTCCTCTCTTTGATTGACCAAAATCTCATGTATTAGCATCTTTGTTAAAGCTACAAAATAGGTTCAGGGAACATTAGGACAGTGTGTGATGGATATGGATTCAAACCACTCCCTTTGTTGCATTCTCCTTTTAGTTCTGTTTGGGATATCCATCCAATACCAATGTTTTGCAAAGCAAAGAGATTGATGCAGACCAGACAGAACTACTGATAATAAATGCATCAGAAGCATCAGCAAG
>CM069084.1:52142261-52144761 GCA_035578085.1 Solanum pinnatisectum | reverse complement strand
CCCTAAACCCTAAACCCAAAATTCTAAACCTTAAACCCTAAAACTCCCCAAAACCCTAAACTCTAACCCTAAACTCCTAAAACCCTAAAACCCCAAAAACCCTAGACCCCAAACCCTAAACCCTAAACCCCAAACCCTTAACTTAAACCCTAAACCCTAAACCCTTAACCATAAACACTAAACTCCTAAACCCTAAACTCCTAAACCCTAAACCCTAAACCCCAAACTCCTAAACCCTAAACCCTAAACCCCAAACCCTAAACTCCTAAACCCTAAACCCTAAACTCCAACTCAAACCCTAAACCCTAAACTCCTAAAACCCTAAACCCTAAACCCTAAACTCCTAAACCCTAAACCCTAAACCCTAAACTCAAACTCCAAACCCTAAACTCCCTAAACCCTAAACCCTAAACCCTAAACCCTAAAACCCTAAACCCTAAACCCTAAACCCTAAACCCTAAACCCTAAACCCTAAACCCTAAACCCTAAACCCTAAACCCTAAACCCTAAACTCCTAAAAACCCTAAACTCCTAAAAACCCTAAACCCTAAACCCTAAAACCCTAAACCCTAAACCCTAAACCCTAAACCCTAAACCCTAAAACCCTAAACCTAAACCCTAAACCCCTAAACCCTAAAACCCTAAACCCTAAACCCTAAACCCTAAACCCTAAACCCTAAACCCTAAACCCTAAACCCTAAACCCTAAACCCTAAACCCTAAACCCTAAACCCTAAACCCAAAACCCAAAACCCAAAACCCAAAACCCAAAACCCAAAACCCAAAACCCAAAACCCAAAACCCAAAACCCTAAACCCTAAACCCTAAACCCTAAACCCTAAAACCTAAACCCTAAACCCAAAACCCTAAACCCTAAACCCTAAACCCAAAACCCTAAAACCCTAAACCCAACACCCCAAAACACCTCAACCCTAAACCCTAAAACCCTGAACCCCTAAACCCTAAACCCTAAAAACCCTAAACCCTAAACCCCAAACCCCAAACCCTAAAAACCCTAAACCCCAAACCCTAAAAACCCTAAACCCTAAACCCTAAACCCTAAACCCTAAACCCTAAACCCTAAACCCTAAACCCTAAACCCTAAACCCTAAACCCTAAACCCTAAACCCTAAACCCTAAACCCTAAACCCTAAACCCTAAACCCTAAACCCTAAACCCTAAACCCTAAACCCTAAACCCTAAACCCTAATTTGTAGACCCTAAATTTAAATTTAAATTTTAAATTTAATTTTAAATTTTAAATTTTAAATTTAAATTTTAAATTTAAATTTTAAATTTAAAACCCTAAATTTAAACCCTAAATTTAAATTTAAATTTTAATTTTAAATTTTAAACCCTAAACCCTAAATTTTAAATTTAAATTTTAAATTAAACCCTAAACCCTAAACCCTAAACCCTAAACCCTAAAACTCCTAAATTTAACCCCTAAACCCTAAACCCTAAACCCTAAATCTAAACCCTAAACCCTAAACCCTAAAACCCTAAAACCCTAAACCCTAAACCCTAAACCCTAAAACCCTAAACCCTAAACCCTTTAAATTTAAATTTAAATTTAAATTTTAAATTTAAATTTTAAATTTAAATTTAAATTTAAACCCTAAACCCTAAACCCTAAACCCTAAATCCTAAACCCCAAACTCCTAAACCCTAAACCCTAAACCTAAACCCTAAAACCCTAAACCCTAAACCCTAAACCCTAAACCCTAAACCCTAAACCCTAAACCCTAAACACTAAACCCTAAACCCTAAAACCCCTAAACTCCTAAACCCTAAACCCTAAACCCTAACCCCTAACCCCAAACACCTAAACCCTAAACCCAAAACCCTAAACCCTCAACTATAAACCCTAAATCATAAACCCTAAACCCAAAATACCAAACCCTAAACCCTTAACTCCAAACCCTAAACCCTAAACTCCAAACCCTAAACCCCACACCCTAAACCCTAAACCCTAAACCCTAAACCCTAAACCCTAAACCCTAAACCCTAAAACCCTAAACCCTAAACCCTAAAACCCTAAACCCTAAACCCTGAACCCTAAACCCTAAACCCTAAACCCTAATCCCCAAACCCTAAAAACCCTAAACCCCAAACTCCTAAACCCTAAACTCCTAAACCCTAAACCCTAAACCCTAAACCCTAAATCTAAACCCTAAACTCCTAAACCCTAAACTCAAACCCTAAACCCTAAACCCTAAAACTCCTAAACCTCAAACCCTAAACCCTATAACCTAAACCCTAAACCCTAAACCCTAAACCCTAAACCCTAAACCCTAAACTCCCTAACCCCAAACCCTAAACCCTAAACCCTAAACTCCTAAACCCTAAACTCCTAAACCTCAAACTCCTAAACCCTAAACTCCTAAACCCTAAACCCTAAACCCTAAACCCTAAATCCTAAACCCTAAACCCTAAACCCTAAACCCTAAAACTCCTAAACTCCTAAACCCTAAACCCTAAACCCTAAAAACTCCTAAACC